>CM023195.1:5959734-6207912 GCA_013167095.2 Daphnia sinensis | reverse complement strand
TTTGTGAAATAAGTTTTCTAATGTTCTTGGTATTTATCGTAATGTGAAAAATGAAATACAACAAAAGAAGTTAAGTGTAAAAATTGTTTTATTGACCCTCCTCCATCCCACAATTCCACCACTAATTTACATGATATACATACATACATATATAATTACATACATATATTTACACTTAACTAAGTTAACCCGTTGGCTGCCAGGCCATACAACCCGTAGGTTGCTTAAACTACAGTTACTACGCATCGCGTCATAATGATCCCCGACCAAGGTGGGACTTGTCCGAAGACAAGTCCGGGCTGGCACGGTAATAGACTCCATTCCGGGAATGCACACCCCTGGAATCTATTACCGAGCCGAAAAAAGAGAGTCCCTATTGGTGCATTGCCTACAGCGCCCGAAGGCGAATCTTAAGCATTTGCGACTGTCCCACCCCATGGAAAATAGACCATGGAGCAGAACAGCGCGGCCCGTCCCTACAAGCTACAAAAAAAATGGGACGCAAACAGGGTGGCAGCCAACGGGTTAACTTAAACATTACAAAATAAGTCAAAACAAAACAATACCAATCCAAGACGACGGCGAGACGTTGTTCAAGGCGATGGCCAAGGTGAAGGCGAAGACGGCAAAGAGGCGAAGACGGCGAAGAGGAGAAGGCGAAGACGGCGACGACGGCGACGAGGCGAAGGCGAAGACGGCGACGAGGCGAAGGCGAAGACGGCGACGAGGCGAAGGCGAAGACGGCGACGAGGCGAAGGCGAAGACGGCGACGAGGCGAAGGCGAAGACGGCGACGAGGCGAAGGCGAAGACGAGGCGAAGGCGAAGGCGAAGACGGCGACGAGGCGAAGGCGAAGGCGAAGACGGCGACGAGGCGAAGGCGAAGGCGAAGACGGCGACGAGGCGAAGGCGAAGGCGAAGACGGCGACGAGGCGAGGCGAAGGCGAAGACGGCGACGAGGCGAAGGCGAAGGCGAAGACGGCGACGAGGCGATGGCGAAGGCGAAGACGGCGACGAGGCGATGGCGAAGGCGAAGACGGCGACGAGGCGATGGCGAAGGCGAAGACGGCGACGAGGCGATGGCGAAGGCGAAGACGGCGACGAGGCGATGGCGAAGGCGAAGACGGCGACGAGGCGATGGCGAAGGCGAAGACGGCGACGAGGCGATGGCGAAGGCGAAGACGGCGACGGCGATGAGGCGATGGCGAAGGCGAAGACGGCGACGGCGATGAGGCGATGGCAAAGACGCGAACCGACGTGAGGACGTCGGCGATGTACCATGGTGAACTCCCTTCATCGCCGTGGGCTGTTGCTGAGCTCCTGAGCTGCATCGCTTTTGGTCATCTTTTGCTTTTTGTTAAGCCACGGCGTTATTCTAATAAAGAACAAAGATAGAAGCATTTTTATTTTCAAGAAGCAATATCAAATGTAACTTACGAATGAATCGAGGTCGAAAGTGTACACCAAGACAGTGATAGAGAAACTTGAAATATCCAAAAGGATGATGGTGTCGAAGAAGTAAATGTCCAGCTCTTGTTGAAGAAATGCATCAGCATTCTCTAACACGAGGCCATGAGCCAATAGGCAATACCAGAATAAAGCATGGCATTCATTTCTGTATAATTTATGTTGTTGATTTACCTCTATTGTTGGTATGCCTACTGCCAGCGTCCACATCATTGTTGATTTTAGTTTGAAATTGTTTCATCCTTGATAGTGAATGAGGGAACTATACCGATTGGTTTGGTAGCAGGCAGAATATAAGTACCTCTCTAAAAGCAATAGCATGTTGAAAAGTGGCAAACCTAGGCTGCTAGCAACTTTGTGGTTTGATGGCTTGCCTGGGCAAGGGAAACTGTGAGACAGAAAAAAAACTTTTTTTTACTGTTCTTTTTCCAATAGACACATGAAACTGAACTTACTAGATAGTATATAACACACACTTAGTAAACAGGTGAATTATTGATGGGAACACAAAAGGTAGCGAAGAAAACAAACTTAATGGATCACTTAGACTCACACGTCACACCCTATCAGCTGTCGTTTAAGGGATGTCAACATTCAATTAGTCTGAAAATTGTCCACTAGATGTCCATACTAAATTGTTGTCTGCTACTGAGATAAATGAGAGTGAGACACACTTGAATTTATTTGCATGATGCTAACCAATTTTAAGATTTGTCAGATGGATTATTAACTACACGAATTACGAATTAAAGATATTAAATCCATTAACAGGATGTCAAGAAATGAACATGCCAATAAGGCTGGAGCGCAGCTAGTGTTCAAGAGTAAGGAAGTTGCAGCATAAGACTTAAAGATGCAGAACTTGAGCAATAAGATAATAAAAACAGTCAAGTTTTTCACATAAATGACACAAGAGTTAGTCTTAATTCTTTTTAACAGGTTTGATTTAAAAAATGCGAGAAAACTTGTGTGACAGGTCGCTGGTACGCGAGTTGTGCATTTTTGTTTATTATGGGGCAGGTTTGTTGGTAGCATTTTAAATAATAATTCTGTTAAATCCTTGCCAAGAAATCGAATTTAACATTTGAATGGTCATTTGTGTCAACTTGTTTACCATTTTAACATCAAATGGCTTCGTTTGATATCAAAAATTACTATTGGCAATATACCTTAGAATGGAAATCATTTGGGAGGTGCTGTTCTTCCGGCGCCGTTCCCTCTACCGGATGTAAAATGTGTATCTTTATTTGGTTCCAATTTCTCTTCGACAAATTTTTCAACAGGTAGTTTTCCATTGTCTTCAGTCAATTTCTACGTAAAATGTAACACGAAGAAAACCGCTTCGCAAATTTATAATGCTTAACGTTTTACCGTTGATTATCATTATTATTATTATTTTATTGAACGTATTACCTTTGTGGTGCTAATGCTTTGAATTCAGATCTTCTGTTCGGTGAATCCTTGAGATTATTTATCACAGCGGCAGTTGCGAAATTAGCTAGCCTGCCCCTCCGGGACGTGTATGCTGATGTTCTTATACAGGCCTCTTTACTTGTGGTATAAGTAACATTGGTTACTGTGATGCATCATCGCCTCTGTGCAACAATCCAGACTACTCCACTCAAGCATGCTTTTGCGATGGCGGAAACTGCATGATTTCAAAACGTGATGACGTAGGAAACATTCATCCATATCAGTATGAAATCAAAAATTGTTTTCCCTGCAAAAATATGCGACAGAAATTACAATAAATTTCCTGGTGTAGTAAGCATGCACAACATTTTAATATCTTACTCTTCGGATTTTTGGTTTAAAAATGCCACCGGCTGTAATAAAAAAATAGTCCACCCTGCAACAAGAAAAAAAAATTAGTAAATCGAACTAAAAACGAAACATTATCTATGCAATTCACCGAAATGATTAACCAACAAAGTAGAGAAGAACCGGTTTTAGAAAGTCAGAGTAGTGAGTGAAATTATCGATTACTGTAAATCGAACAGAACGAATGAACGATTGGCAATATAAACTTCAATGACAAAACGAAATTCGAAACAAACTGTTTGCGACGGCTGTGCCACTTGGCACGAAATACAACTGTGCTCTGCGTAAATTTACAATCAATCCAAACGCAAAAGAATGAACCGTGTCGGCATTTTGGTTACGTTGCTGTTATTGACTAGCATCGAGGCAGTCGACAAGTGACAGTAACCTCAGGATTTTGAAACTATCTTTACTTTAACTTTAACTACTTACCTTCTGAAATGACGGCAACGACGACGACGATATCGACAAGTACTGTATACTTGCTGCTGTGAAATGCGTTACGTCACTTCTATCTCGATCCAGGGTAGAGCCAACTCTGCTTCCGGGGGCAGGTTATTCACGTGCAAAAGTTCTGTGAATTACTACGCCCCGCGATGAATCTGCACTTGTACACAATGTGCAGGTGAACGTGCTATTGATCTCGAAAAAGCGAGTATTTAAAGCGGTAGCCTCAATACAACCGTTCCAACAACATCGTAGAACGCTTCGCCCATCAGATTAGATGATTTTCATATGTAACTTCGTTAGTCTTCATGTAGTTGTAACTGCGTACACGAACATATCAATCCTGTAATATTGTAATTCGATATCAGTTAGCTATAATGAAGTCTATTTTTAGTAAGTTTCATTACCGAAAGCATTCCGTTTTAATTGGATAAAAGTGTAGTCCGTTTCTATGTGAAGGAACAGTTACTGTAACAACTGCCAATCTGCGATCGCCATCTGGCTACAAATCAGACTCTGCTGCAACACACCCACCAGAGGCGCTCTCATCGGGAAAAGGTAGTGCTCCAAAAATGGTCACCTTTTTTTTTTTTCAGAGGGAAAATAGGCAAAGTAGAGCAGCCAGGGATCTATGTTACTGCATTTCCGGTGAAACACTGTTGCCGGATTTTGAAATAAAATGAATTTATAATTCGTAAAAATAGTTATATAAGTATGGCAATGATGTAGTAAAAATTCGTCTGCTCTCCACATTTTACCGCCAATTAAAAGTCTTCACAAAGTGTCAGCAAATAATACGGGTATTTTTTTTTTAACAACATTAAAATAAAAGAATCTTATCCCCTTCTTTCTTATTCTAAAAATTTGATGTCTTGCAAACTACAGGATTATGGAGCTATTCCTGTCCGGCTCTTTTGGCGAACATATTGACTGAAATTTTGCCATCTACCCACAGGATTTGAGGAGGGCAACAGGCTGGGTAAGAAAAGTGGACAGACATTTTGAGATTCATATTCCAGTTGCCATTTTGTTTGGACAGGTTCAGATTTTTCCCTCTGTATTTTTCAGCCAATGCAGACAGTCAAGGCTTCACCTACAAGTTTTCAACGTCAAACCTTGCAGTCAACGCCAGCTGAGCCTTTCAGCATGTACGCCAGAAATGTGTTGAATGGACCATCACTCACCAGTGCGCCAGCTGCTTCTACAACAAGCTCAGTAAACGTTGTGTGTTTGTTTGTTTGTTTTCTTTTCTGATCTTGTTATATTTGTCTGTTAGGTATTTGTTGACATACCTGCCCCTCCGCCAGTACCAACACCAATGGAAGCGATTTCAGAGGATGTTGCCTTAAGCGCTTTGGTAAAACTTACATTTGCAGTAATAGGTTAAGGAGGGATATCACCAGGTGGCCTTATTCAAACTTGTTTGGAATGGTTGCACATTGATTTGAATATTCCTTGGTGGGTTTGTATTGCATTAGGTAAAGTTGTTGCTATTCAGGCTCATTGCTTTCATAATAACTTATTGGCATCTGTAGGAGTCTTGACTGTTTGCTTCCTAATGTTTCCTTTGGTATTCAAAGCCCAAAGAAATGCATCCGGAATGACAAACATGCCAGAATTGTTAGTCCTTCAGCAAAAGATGACAGATGCTAGACAATCTGGAAATTTGGAAATGCCGATCAAGGTACTTGAGCATATGCAGTTTACGTTGTAAAGCTTAAGTATTTCTGTCTTCTTTCTACGAGGCACACAGATGGCATATGAAATTCAACAGTTCATGAAGGAGAAGGGATTGAGTCTGTTTAAAAATTTGACAGTTCCTCTGATCCAGGTATGCAGATACATTTTTTATATCCAGTGTGTTTTAGTTTATCAATACTGTTATTCTTTTTGTCGGTTCTTAAATTGCAGGCACCTGTGTTTATTAGTTTTTTCTTTGCTTTAAAGGGCATGTCTCAGTAGAGAGCATGAACGATGGAGGGTTGTTTTGGTTCACTGATCTTACATTCTATGACCCATGTTACATACTGTCGATGCTCACTAGCATTACAGTGTGGGCTACCATTGAAGTCAAGTCATTCTTCGTCTTCGGACCGGCAAATCATTTAATCTAGTATGTTGATGACATTGCAGTTGGGAACCGGTTGTGCCTGGCTTTCAGCTCAAGGCTCACTCCTGCTTATTTATTTCTTCAGAGCCATACCATTCATCGTGTTTGCTATCACCATCAATTTTTAAGGGTATATTCCGATCACCTTTTTTTGTCAACAGTAGTTGGAAAGTTAAATGTTTTCATTTCTAGGCCATTCTCTGCTATTGGCTACAAACATAACATCTCTAGTACAAGTCAATTTCCACCAGCTTCCTAACCCAAAATTGTGTTTTGGGCTTTTGACGAGGAAAATCAGGAGGTCCCAGGAAACCAATCCATAGAAGGATTGCACAGATTAATGTTTTATCTTAGTTCCCCGAGTAAACTTTTTTTAAATACTGATTTTTAGTTTGCTTACTTCTTCTAGATAAACATTTTTAATGAAGTGGGAGATGGGGGCCAGCCTTTTAAAAAGCGCTGTATTTCTCCCTTTGCACGGCATGAGAAAAAAAGTGGAGGGTTTCAGCAATAACCCTGGTTTCAGAGTGGAGCGTAAAAAAGATTTTTCGCCTGATGCGATCGCCATCTGGCTACAAATCAGACTCTGCTGCAACACACCCACCAGAGGCGCTCACATCGGGAAAAGGTAGTGCTCCAAAAATGGTCACCTTTTTTTTTTTTCAGAGGGAAAATAGGCAAAGTAGAGCAGCCAGGGATCTATGTTACTGCATTTCCGGTGAAACACTGTTGCCGGATTTTGAAATAAAATGAATTAATAATTCGTAAAAATAGTTATATAAGTATGGCAATGATGTAATAAAAATTCGTCTGCTCTCCACATTTTACCGCCAATAAAAAGTCTTCACACAGTGTCAGCAAATAGTACGGGTATTTTGTTTTAACAACATTAAAATAAAAGAATCTTATCCCCTTCTTTCTTATTCTAAAAATTTGATGTCTTGCAAACTACAGGATTATGGAGCTATTCCTGTCCGGCTCTTTTGGCGAACATAATGGCTGAAATTTTGCCATCTACCAATAGGATTTGAGGAAGGCAACAGGCTGGTAAGAAAAGTGGACAGACATTTTGAGATTCATATTCCAGTCGCCATTGTGTTGGGACAGGTTCAGATTTTTCCCTCAGTATTTTTCAGCCAATGCAGACAGTCAAGGCTTCACTTACAGGTTTTCAACGTCAAACCTTGCAGTCAACGCCAGCTGAGCCTTTCAGCATGTTCGCCAGAAATGTGTTGAATGGACCATCACTCACCAGCGCACCAGCTGCTTCTACAGCAAGCTCAGTAAACATTGTGTTTTTGTTTGTTTGTTTTCTTTTCTGATCTTGTTATATTTGTCTGTTAGGTATTTGTTGACATACCTGCCCCTCCGCCAGTACCAACACCAATGGAAGCGATTTCAGAGGCTGTTGCCTTAAGCGCTTCGGCAAAACTTACATTTGCAGTAATAGGTTAAGGAGGGATATCACCAAGTGGCCTTATTCAAACTTGTTTGCAATGGTTGCACATTGATTTGAATATTCCTTGGTGGGTTTGTATTGCATTAGGTAAAGTTGTTGCTATTCAGGCTCATTGCTTTCATAATGACTTATTGGCATCTGTAGGAGTCTTGACTGTTTGCTTCCTAATGTCTCCTTTGGTATTCAAAGCCCAAAGAAATGCATCCGGAATGACAAACATGCCAGAATTGTTAGTCCTTCAGCAAAAGATGACAGATGCTAGACAATCTGGAAATGCCGATCAATGTACTTGAGCATATGCAGTTTACGTTGTAAATCTTAAGTATTTCTGTCTTCTTTCTACGAGGCACACAGATGGCATATGAAATTCAACAGTTCATGAAGGAGAAGGGATTGAGTCTGTTTAAAAATTTGACAGTTCCTCTGATCCAGGTATGCAGATACATTTTTTATATCCAGTGTGTTTTAGTTTATCAATACTGTTATTCTTTTTGTCGGTTCTTAAATTGCAGGCACCTGTGTTTATTAGTTTTTTCTTTGCTTTAAAGGGCATGTCTCAGTAGTGAGCATGAACGATGGAGGGTTGTTTTGGTTCACTGATCTTACATTCTATGACCCATGTTACATACTGTCGATGCTAACTAGCATTATAGTGTGGGCTACCATTGAAGTCAAGTCATTCTTCGTCTTCGTACCGGCAAATCATTTAATCTAGTATGTTGATGACATTGCAGTTAGGAACCGGTTCTGCCTGGCTTTCAGCTCAAGGCTCACTCCTGCTTATTTATTTCTTCAGAGCCATACCATTCATCGTGTTTGCTATCACCATCAATTTTTAAGGGTATATTCCGATCACCTTTTTTTGTCAACAGTAGTTGGAAAGTTAAATGTTTTCATTTCTAGGCCATTCTCTGCTATTGGCTGACGACAAACATAACATCTCTAGTACAAGTCAATTTCCACCAGCTTCCTAACCCAAAATTGTGTTTTGGGCTTTTGACGAGGAAAATCAGGAGGTCCCAGGAAACCAATCCATAGAAGGATTGCACAGATTAATGTTTTATCTTAGTTCCCCGAGTTAACTTTTTTTAAATACTGATTTTTAGTTTGCTTACTTCTTCTAGATAAACATTTTTAATGAAGTGGGAGATGGGGGCCAGCCTTTTAAAAAGCGCTGTATTTCTCCCTTTGCACGGCATCAGAAAAAAGTGGAGGGTTTCAGCAATAACCCTGGTTTCAGAGTGGAGCGTAAAAAAGATTTTTCGCCTGATGCGATCGCCATCTGGCTACAAATCAGACTCTGCTGCAACACACCCACCAGAGGCGCTCACATCGGGAAAAGGTAGTGCTCCAAAAATGGTCACCTTTTTTTTTCAGAGGGAAAATAGGCAAAGTAGAGCAGCCAGGGATCTATGTTACTGCATTTCCGGTGAAACACTGTTGCCGGATTTTGAAATAAAATGAATTAATAATTCGTAAAAATAGTTATATAAGTATGGCAATGATGTAATAAAAATTCGTCTGCTCTCCACATTTTACCGCCAATAAAAAGTCTTCACACAGTGTCAGCAAATAGTAGGGGTATTTTGTTTTAACAACATTAAAATAAAAGAATCTTATCCCCTTCTTTCTTATTCTAAAAATTTGATGTCTTGCAAACTACAGGATTATGGAGCTATTCCTGTCCGGCTCTTTTGGCGAACATAATGGCTGAAATTTTGCCATCTACCAATAGGATTTGAGGAAGGCAACAGGCTGGGTAAGAAAAGTGGACAGACATTTTGAGATTCATATTCCAGTCGCCATTGTGTTGGGACAGGTTCAGATTTTTCCCTCAGTATTTTTCAGCCAATGCAGACAGTCAAGGCTTCACTTACAGGTTTTCAACGTCAAACCTTGCAGTCAACGCCAGCTGAGCCTTTCAGCATGTTCGCCAGAAATGTGTTGAATGGACCATCACTCACCAGCGCACCAGCTGCTTCTACAGCAAGCTCAGTAAACATTGTGTTTTTGTTTGTTTGTTTTCTTTTCTGATCTTGTTATATTTGTCTGTTAGGTATTTGTTGACATACCTGCCCCTCCGCCAGTACCAACACCAATGGAAGCGATTTCAGAGGCTGTTGCCTTAAGCGCTTCGGCAAAACTTACATTTGCAGTAATAGGTTAAGGAGGGATATCACCAAGTGGCCTTATTCAAACTTGTTTGCAATGGTTGCACATTGATTTGAATATTCCTTGGTGGGTTTGTATTGCATTAGGTAAAGTTGTTGCTATTCAGGCTCATTGCTTTCATAATGACTTATTGGCATCTGTAGGAGTCTTGACTGTTTGCTTCCTAATGTCTCCTTTGGTATTCAAAGCCCAAAGAAATGCATCCGGAATGACAAACATGCCAGAATTGTTAGTCCTTCAGCAAAAGATGACAGATGCTAGACAATCTGGAAATGCCGATCAATGTACTTGAGCATATGCAGTTTACGTTGTAAATCTTAAGTATTTCTGTCTTCTTTCTACGAGGCACACAGATGGCATATGAAATTCAACAGTTCATGAAGGAGAAGGGATTGAGTCTGTTTAAAAATTTGACAGTTCCTCTGATCCAGGTATGCAGATACATTTTTTATATCCAGTGTGTTTTAGTTTATCAATACTGTTATTCTTTTTGTCGGTTCTTAAATTGCAGGCACCTGTGTTTATTAGTTTTTTCTTTGCTTTAAAGGGCATGTCTCAGTAGAGAGCTTGAAAGATGGAGGGTTGTTTTGGTTCACTGATCTTACAATCTGTGACCAATATTACACACTGTCGATGCTAACTAGCATCACAGTTTGGGCTACCATTAAAGTAAAGTCATTCTTCGTCTTCGTACCGGCAAATCATTTAATCTAGTATGTTGATGACATTGCAGTTATAGAAACAGATTCAGCCAGGCTTTCGGCTCAAGGCTCACCTCTTATTTATTTCTTCAGAGCCACACCATTCATCATTTTTCCTATCACCATGAATTTTTAAGGGTATATTCTGATCACCTTTATTTGTCAACAGTAATTGGAAAGTTAAATGTTTTCATTTCTAGGCCATTCTCTGCTATTGGCTGACGACAAACATAACATCTCTAGTACAAGTCAATTTCCACCAGCTTCCTAACCCAAAATTGTGTTTTGGGCTTTTGACGAGGAAAATCAGGAGGTCCCAGGAAACCAATCCATAGAAGGATTGCACAGATTAATGTTTTATCTTAGTTCCCCGAGTAAACTTTTTTTAAATACTGATTTTTAGTTTGCTTACTTCTTCTAGATAAACATTTTTAATGAAGTGGGAGATGGGGGCCAGCCTTTTAAAAAGCGCTGTATTTCTCCCTTTGCACGGCATCAGAAAAAAGTGGAGGGTTTCAGCAATAACCCTGGTTTCAGAGTGGAGCGTAAAAAAGATTTTTCGCCTGATGCGATCGCCATCTGGCTACAAATCAGACTCTGCTGCAACACACCCACCAGAGGCGCTCACATCGGGAAAAGGTAGTGCTCCAAAAATGGTCACCTTTTTTTTTTCAGAGGGAAAATAGGCAAAGTAGAGCAGCCAGGGATCTATGTTACTGCATTTCCGGTGAAACACTGTTGCCGGATTTTGAAATAAAATGAATTAATAATTCGTAAAAATAGTTATATAAGTATGGCAATGATGTAATAAAAATTCGTCTGCTCTCCACATTTTACCGCCAATAAAAAGTCTTCACACAGTGTCAGCAAATAGTAGGGGTATTTTGTTTTAACAACATTAAAATAAAAGAATCTTATCCCCTTCTTTCTTATTCTAAAAATTTGATGTCTTGCAAACTACAGGATTATGGAGCTATTCCTGTCCGGCTCTTTTGGCGAACATAATGGCTGAAATTTTGCCATCTACCAATAGGATTTGAGGAAGGCAACAGGCTGGGTAAGAAAAGTGGACAGACATTTTGAGATTCATATTCCAGTCGCCATTGTGTTGGGACAGGTTCAGATTTTTCCCTCAGTATTTTTCAGCCAATGCAGACAGTCAAGGCTTCACTTACAGGTTTTCAACGTCAAACCTTGCAGTCAACGCCAGCTGAGCCTTTCAGCATGTTCGCCAGAAATGTGTTGAATGGACCATCACTCACCAGCGCACCAGCTGCTTCTACAGCAAGCTCAGTAAACATTGTGTTTTTGTTTGTTTGTTCTCTTTTCTGATCTTGTTATATTTGTCTGTTAGGTATTTGTTGACATACCTGCCCCTCCGCCAGTACCAACACCAATGGAAGCGATTTCAGAGGCTGTTGCCTTAAGCGCTTCGGCAAAACTTACATTTGCAGTAATAGGTTAAGGAGGGATATCACCAGGTGGCCTTATTCAAACTTGTTTGGAATGGTTGCACATTGATTTGAATATTCCTTGGTGGGCTTGTATTGCATTAGGTAAAATTGTTGCTATTCAGGCTCATTGCTCTCATAATAACTTATTGGCATCTGTAGGAGTCTTGACTGTTTGCTTCCTAATGTCTCCTTGAACCAGAAATTTTCCTTGCTACATTTTTCTTGGATCCTGTACTGTAAGTTTGTTACAACATGGATGATTTTTGGTTACGTTTCTACATTATTTAATTGCTGTTAATCATTTTTTAAAATGTCAATCAATCACTATAAGTCTGCATTAGTCGTTAGTGGGTTAAATGGGTTGTATTGACACTGAGATTGCCAAATCATGCTTGTTAGTTCACCCTAGTAAGAAGGTGTGGGTAATTGGGGCAAGTCTTAATGGAAGCTCTTTTAGTTGCACTTCATTAACACATTAGAATTACTTTGATACTACCATTAATAAAGGAGTTCTGGTAAAAGAAAGAAAGTAGAGAGAAGTTGTTGCTATTAGAAAAATTAGCAGTTTCATATAACTTATAATAAATGACGATTACAACAATCTGCTTTCTTACAGAATTCTTCACACATCATTCATCATGGTCTATGATTCCCACGATTTCACCATTGTTACCTGACTGGAATTCGAACCTAAGGCATTCAGCATTACAGTCTCACACTCTACCACTGAGCTATTTCAGGTACTATATTGGAAACTAAGTCTTCAACACATTAAGATAACTGTGCCCAGTAGTCAATAGACTACCAAATATCATTGGGGGGGATAATAGGGGGGGTTGCCAGGTAGCTATCGCTCTCACCTACCATCTCGAAGATTCCTGGTTCGATTCCCGATGTCCTGGGCTTCCAACTTTCCCAAGTGTCTACCTTCCACGTCTGCAAGTTGAGTCGAGAAACTTCCCCGTTACGAAGTAACGGGACGGATATTTTGGCACTAATTAATGTATTATCCCATAAAATTTCTTAAAAATTTCATTTTGTTTTAGCGACGTGAGAGATCTAAAACTTGGACATGAAATTGAATCTATAGATAAGTATATCCAAACTTGTCACATGCTTTAATTCAAGATTAATTTTGTTTTTCTATTACAAATCTAGTCTCCTTCAGGATTCGAACCTGTAACCTTTGGCGTTCCATGCCAATGCTCTACCACTGAGCCACGAGACATATGTTCTGCTTGTCTATGTTTCCTTGTTACTTAAGTTTTATAAATTTGGACTTGTGGCTTTTTTGGTTTATCTTGGAGACTTGATAATGTAACTCATAGCTCAGTGGATGAGCATCGGCGTGGAATGCCGAATATCTAGGGTTCGAATCCCGAATGAGTCTAAATGGTATATCAAAATAGCTAACATGAACGATTTCCAATTAACTCAAACTGATGTTCAAGGGATACTCAGTACTAAAAGTGAATACCAATATAAACAACAGAAAACATAGCAGCAAAGTTGTAATTTTTTTTTATTTTTTCAAAATCAGCGAATTTTTTTAAGTGTCCAACCAAGGCAAAGGCAGACTCTCAGAGTCTACCTCTGCCCTGGTTGAACAACCCCCGGGGAGATTACCCGGGGAGTGGCTAAGAGAAGCCGGAAAAGGATGAAGAGTGATGATCGGACAAGTTTTTACGTGAGCGATTAACCGTTAATTCGGATTTGTGGGTAGCCTCTTCGCCCTCCAAAAGTTTTCATCGAGCTGGAGGACCCCCACGTCCCCTTTCCGGACAGCGCACTCACAACCTTTACTGCTGATCACAGTAGGGGCATGACCCCCTACGGGCTTATCACAAGTCAAGGGGAAACGGGGCCACGGAAAAGAAGGGAGCCCAGAAATGCACTTCAATATTTTTGTACAAATACCGTAACATGAGAGATAATACAAGAATCCGGAAATCTTCGGTCGCCCTTTCCACATTGCACACATATTTTTTATGGTACGGCAGCTTCTCATAATCAGTCCATGCAGAAGTTCAAAAGGTGCTAGCTCCTTACACTGAAGGCAAAAAACATATCAAGTCCATATTGTTTTACAATCACTAGAGCTAATCTCAGAATACCTTGTTTTAATGTTAAACAAATGTTGTTCTAAGTTCACAATATTAAATGCCACTAACTCTGGTGACTGACAACTTTAAAAAATCCCACAATCACAGTAACACCTACGAAAAAAATTGCAGTTAGTTTCTGCGCTGCAAAACTTAATGTAGCATATTTAAATTACCAAAAAAGTTGCTGGATTTACAATGTGCTTCCTTTGAACGATTAACAGCTTGAATCCTCTTGTTGTACCTTGCCCGTTAAATGTTTCGTCATCACAAACACAGAATCCTTAGTGAAAAATAGTAAAACTCAAAACCAAACTCAAAACTGGTGTAACTCATAAAATATATGATACAACCGTGGTAATAGTTTGCTGGCAGGTAGTAAGAAAATGAAATCCTTTTAACCCGAAGTTATTTCTAGAATGCATTATTAAAAAAGAAAGTTTTTAACAAACACATTTTACCAAAGGTGAACAGCTATATAGTCCAAATGGCTGGATAGAAGAAATTCGAGAAGATACGCCAAAAAACAACTGAGCCCAAGATGTGCTTTAACGATTCAACCTATGTCAACATATTCAAGAAAATTCAACAACGCTCTACACTATGAGTTGTGTTTGTGTCACTGCTTCACTGGTAAAAACAAATGAAATGCGAATTCCGCGACAGAATTTTTGCTGAAATTTTTTTGCAACTCCAACGACATCTAGGGAGCAGATTTTTTGGGAGGGACTAGCAGCTTCAGCTCTCAGCTGTTTCATTTCGGGTTTAGCGTTTACAGAGAATAGTTAGGTAAGAAATGTCTGGTCAAAATTTCACTGCCGATGTCGCGTGGTTTTACCTGCAGTTTAGCGTAGATTTTATTTAACGCTTTACAAAAGGTCCATTTTATAGTAGATTCGTACACTATTGAAGGTATTATGGCAATAATTTGTTTCTTACAAAGCATTGTACATACTTGTGCAAATTTGTTCGAAGTCGAAGCATGGCTTGGCTTTGGCAGCACGTTTTCATCTCGTTTAGTGAAGTGCAGCCAATTTTAATTCCAATGGCCCTGTTTGAAGAAAACAGCTCTTCATATTGTTTTTCGAACTTAATGCCCTAGTTTCTTGCATGTATCAAGAGGTAATGTTACAATTGATCGTTGACAGTATTACTATTTTAACTGTACTCTAGATCTACATACTCTAGTTTGTGTGCTGGTGATGGCCGCAGGACTTTTCTGTATCAAAATGGAATGCCACAGATGTTTTGCTGCCACTTTAAATAAACAACCTCTGGTATCATTCTTGCATTGACAGATTGTTCACTCACACGTAAGAAGAGAAAAAAATTCCCTAACTTAAATTCTGAAGATTGTTTTGGGTTCTTAACAACAAAATAAAAGCCTTCGCAGAACTGTAAACAAGCGTGATTAGTCACATACTCAATCGATGACTACATTTAGTGAAAGGTTTGTGAAATAAGTTTTCTAATGTTCTTGGTATTTATCGTAATGTGAAAAATGAAATACAACAAAAGAAGTTAAGTGTAAAAATTGTTTTATTGACCCTCCTCCATCCCACAATTCCACCACTAATTTACATGATATACATACATACATATATAATTACATACATATATTTACACTTAACTAAGTTAACCCGTTGGCTGCCAGGCCATACAACCCGTAGGTTGCTTAAACTACAGTTACTACGCATCGCGTCATAATGATCCCCGACCAAGGTGGGACTTGTCCGAAGACAAGTCCGGGCTGGCACGGTAATAGACTCCATTCCGGGAATGCACACCCCTGGAATCTATTACCGAGCCGAAAAAAGAGAGTCCCTATTGTGCATTGCCTACAGCGCCCGAAGGCGAATCTTAAGCATTTGCGACTGTCCCACCCCATGGAAAATAGACCATGGAGCAGAACAGCGCGGCCCGTCCCTACAAGCTACAAAAAAAATGGGACGCAAACAGGGTGGCAGCCAACGGGTTAACTTAAACATTACAAAATAAGTCAAAACAAAACAATACCAATCCAAGACGACGGCGAGACGTTGTTCAAGGCGATGGCCAAGGTGAAGGCGAAGACGGCAAAGAGGCGAAGACGGCGAAGAGGAGAAGGCGAAGACGGCGACGAGGCGAAGGCGAAGACGGCGACGAGGCGGAGGCGAAGGCGAAGGCGAAGACGGCGACGAGGCGATGGCGAAGGCGAAGACGGCGACGAGGCGATGGCGAAGACGGCGACGAGGCGATGGCGAAGACGGCGACGAGGCGATGGCGAAGACGGCGACGAGGCGATGGCGAAGACGGCGACGAGGCGATGGCGAAGACGGCGACGAGGCGATGGCGAAGACGGCGACGAGGCGATGGCGAAGACGGCGACGAGGCGATGGCGAAGACGGCGACGAGGCGATGGCGAAGACGGCGACGAGGCGATGGGAAGACGGCGACGAGGCGATGGCGAACGCGGCGACGAGGCGATGGCGAAGGCGAAGACGGCGACGAGGCGATGGCGAAGGCGAAGACGGCGACGAGGCGATGGCGAAGGCGAAGACGGCGACGGCGACGAGGCGATGGCGAAGACGGCGACGGCGACGAGGCGATGGCGAAGGCGAAGACGGCGACGGCGACGAGGCGATGGCGAAGGCGAAGACGGCGACGGCGACGAGGCGATGGCGAAGGCGAAGACGGCGATGAGGCGATGGCGAAGGCGAAGACGGCGACGGCGATGAGGCGATGGCAAAGACGCGAACCGACGTGAGGACATCGGCGATGTACCATGGTGAACTCCCTTCATCGCCGTGGGCTGTTGCTGAGCTCCTGAGCTGCATCGCTTTTGGTCATCTTTTGCTTTTTGTTAAGCCACGGCGTTATTCTAATAAAGAACAAAGATAGAAGCATTTTTAATTTTCAAGAAGCAATATCAAATGTAACTTACGAATGAATCGAGGTCGAAAGTGTACACCAAGACAGTGATAGAGAAACTTGAAATATCCAAATGGATGATGGTGTCGAAGAAGTAAATGTCCAGCTCTTGTTGAAGAAATGCATCAGCATTCTCTAACACGAGGCCATGAGCCAATAGGCAATACCAGAATAAAGCATGGCATTCATTTCTGTATAATTTATGTTGTTGATTTACCTCTATTGTTGGTATGCCTACTGCCAGCGTCCGCATCATTGTTGATTTTAGTTTGAAATTGTTTCATCCTTGATAGTGAATGAGGGAACTATACCGATTGGTTTGGTAGCAGGCAGAATATAAGTACCTCTCTAAAAGCAATAGCATGTTGAAAAGTGGCAAACCTAGGCTGCTAGTGCTGCTAGCAACTTTGTGGTTTGATGGCTTGCCTGGGCAAGGGCAACTGTGAGACAGAAAAAAAAAATTTTTTTACTGTTCTTTTTCCAATAGACACATGAAACTGAACTTACTAGATAGTATATAACACAAACTTAGTAAACAGGTGAATTATTGATGGGAACACAAAATGTAGCGAAGAAAACAAACTTAATGGATCACTTAGACTCACACGTCACACCCTATCCGCTGTCGTTTAAGGGATATCAACATTCAATTAGTCTGAAATTTGTCCACTAGATGTCCATACTAAATTGTTGTTTGTTACTGAGATAAATGAGTGAGACACACTTGAATATATTTGCATGATGCTAACCAATTTTAAGCTTTGTCAGATGGATTATCACGAATTACGAATAAAAGATATTAAATCCATTAACAGGATGTCAAGAGCAATGAACATGCCAATAAGGCTGGAGCGCAGCTAGTGTTCAAGAGTAAGGAAGTTGCAGCATAAGACTTAAAGATGCAGAACTTGAGCAATAAGATAATAAAAACAGTCAAGTTTTTCACATAAATGACACAAGAGTTAGTCTTAATTCTTTTTGACAGGTTTGATTTAAAAAATGCGAGAAAACTTATGTGTGACAGGTCGCTGGTACGCGAGTTGTGCATTTTTGTTTATTACGGGGCAGGTTTGTTGGTTGCCTTTTAAATAATAATTCTGTGAAATCCTTGCCAAGAAATCGAATTTAACATTTGAATTGTCATTTGTGTCAACTGTTTACCATTTTAACATCAATTGGCTTCGTTTGATATAAAAAATTACTATTGTCAATATACCTTAGAATGGAAATCCTTTGCGAGGTGCTGTTCTTCCTGCGCCGTTCCCTCTACCGGATGTAAAATGTGTACCTTTATTTGGTTCCAATTTCTCTTCGACAAATTTTTCAACAGGTAGTTTTCCATTGTCTTCAGTCAATTTCTACGTAAAATGTAACACGAAGAAAACCGCTTCGCAAATTTATAATGCTTAACGTTTTACCGTTGATTATCATTATTATTATTATTTTATTGAACGTATTACCTTTGTGGTGCTAATGCTTTGAATTCAGATCTTCTGTTCGGTGAATCCTTGAGATTATTTATCACAGCGGCAGTTGCGAAATTAGCTAGCCTGCCCCTCCGGGACGTGTATGCTGATGTTCTTATACAGGCCTCTTTACTTGTGGTATAAGTAACATTGGTTGCTGTGATGCATCATCGCCTCTGTGCAACAATCCAGACTACTCCACTCAAGCATGCTTTTGCGATGGCGGAAACTGCATGATTTCAAAACGTGATGACGTAGGAAACATTCATCCATATCAGTATGAAATCAAAAATTGTTTTCCCTGCAAAAATATGCGACAGAAATTACAATAAATTTCCTGGTGTAGTAAGCATGCACAACATTTTAATATCTTACTCTTCGGAATTTTTAGTTTAAAAATGCCACCGGCTGTAATAAAAAAATAATCCACCCTGCAACAAGAAAAAAAAATTAGTAAATCGAACTAAAAACGAAACATTATCTATGCAATTCACCGAAATGATTAACCAACAAAGTAGAGAAGAACCGGTTTATAAAGTCAGAGTAGTGAGTGAAATTATCGATTACTGTAAATCGAACAGAACGAATGAACGATTGGCAATATAAACTTCAATGACAAAACGAAATTCGAAACAAACTGTTTGCGACGGCTGTGCCACTTGGCACGAAATACAACTGTGCTCTGCGTAAATTTACAATCAATCCAAACGCAAAAGAATGAACCGTGTCGGCATTTTGGTTACGTTGCTGTTATTGACTAGCATCGAGGCAGTCGACAAGTGACAGTAACCTCAGGATTTTGAAACTATCTTTACTTTAACTTTAACTACTTACCTTCTGAAATGACGGCAACGACGACGACGATATCGACAAGTACTGTATACTTGCTGCTGTGAAATGCGTTACGTCACTTCTATCTCCATCCAGGGTAGAGCCAACTCTGCTTCCGGGGGCAGGTTATTCACGTGCAAAAGTTCTGTGAATTACTACGCCCCGCGATGAATCTGCACTTGTACACAATGTGCAGGTGAACGTGCTATTGATCTCGAAAAAGCGAGTATTTAAAGCGGTAGCCTCAATACAACCGTTCCAACAACATCGTAGAACGCTTCGCCCATCAGATTAGATGATTTTCATATGTAACTTCGTTAGTCTTCATGTAGTTGTAACTGCGTACACGAACATATCAATCCTGTAATATTGTAATTCGATATCAGTTAGCTATAATGAAGTCTATTTTTAGTAAGTTTCATTACCGAAAGCATTCCGTTTTAATTGGATAAAAGTGTAGTCCGTTTCTATGTGAAGGAACAGTTACTGTAACAACTGCCAATCTGCGATCGCCATCTGGCTACAAATCAGACTCTGCTGCAACACACCCACCAGAGGCGCTCTCATCGGGAAAAGGTAGTGCTCCAAAAATGGTCACCTTTTTTTTTTTTCAGAGGGAAAATAGGCAAAGTAGAGCAGCCAGGGATCTATGTTACTGCATTTCCGGTGAAACACTGTTGCCGGATTTTGAAATAAAATGAATTTATAATTCGTAAAAATAGTTATATAAGTATGGCAATGATGTAGTAAAAATTCGTCTGCTCTCCACATTTTACCGCCAATTAAAAGTCTTCACAAAGTGTCAGCAAATAATACGGGTATTTTTTTTTTAACAACATTAAAATAAAAGAATCTTATCCCCTTCTTTCTTATTCTAAAAATTTGATGTCTTGCAAACTACAGGATTATGGAGCTATTCCTGTCCGGCTCTTTTGGCGAACATATTGCACCACAGACCACGCTATTGATGACGCTTGATGTGTTGGCGTCTGCTATGTGTGTGAATAAATTTGAAATGAAAATGATTCAGAATCGAATGTAACGAAAATTGCAATTCAAATTTTAAAATGATTAAAAATATAATGTACACATGTTGAAGCTATTTTTATTTTTTTATAAGATTTCTATTTCTTAATTGTAAATTAAACGCTGAAGTTGACGATGAGCAGATGACGCCATCTTCATGACGCTATTGAACCACGCTAGTGACGCCACTATCACCGATAGATGGAAATCTTCAAAACCACATTTGGTATTCAACTATAATAGAAATTTTCTTTTCGTGCTGTATATTCATAAATTAAAAAAACAAAAAACGATCAATTTCGCCAGGATAGTTCCACACCACTTTATGCTGTTGAGCTATTAATTTTTCTAAAATATTTTGTAAATTAAATTCTATTTCGATATGGCCGAGATTCGAACATCGGCGCTTGAGATTCATAGCCCGAGTTGCTAACCACTATACCACCCGTTGGCTTGTACGGAGAAGGGAAAACATGGGAGTGTATGGTATGGCCCAGGTAAACCCCCCTTCACTCACCCCTCTCCCATGAGTGCGTGCAGCCTCCCCCGCTCGACCACCCTTCTGGCCGGCTTGAGCAGCACCTCGCGTCAGCCCCATTAAACGAGAAACTTAAAAGTGATATGCGTTTGTTGCTTTAAAAAACATGAAATTGTTATGGATATTTTTGAAATCAATCCGTAAGATTTATTTCATCAAACATTTTCATTTCCTACTTCACCTGAGTACTGGCATTGGCATAGGTAGAGGGGGGAGATGCGTTCAAGGCTGAGCCGCTGAAGGGGAGAGACGCGTTCAAGGCTGAGCCGCTGAAGGGGGGATCGAGCTACGGAACAAATAAATGGCGAAGAAAACACGGAAATTTGTTCATTTTTTTAAATTAGCGATAGTTAATAAGTGAAAACGACGTTTGAACAATGAGTTTTACAGTTAAGATCAAGGGGAATACGTTCATCAAAAAATAAAGACGGGAATCAGCTGCCTAACATGTGAAAAACGAAACGGCAATGTGTGAAATCACTCATCGTGGTTGAGCTACGGCAATGAATATATACGGTGGCGGATCTCTCGTAGATTATTCCGCCTTCTCGCTCATGTAGAGTAGGTCGAATTTTTTATGAAAATATTTTAGAGTACCAAATGGAACTTAGAAATAATTGGGAGAAATAGGCCCACTTTGACGGAGAAATAGGCCCACTTTAAAAATATTTTAAAAGTGGGCCTATTTCGTAGGGGCCTATTTCGTCCGGGCCTATTTGCCGGGCCTATTTCGTCGGGGCCTATTTCGACCGGGCCTATATCTCCGCCAACCTTTCTATGTGAAGGAACAGTTACTGTAACAACTGCCAATCTGCGATCGCCATCTGGCTACAAATCAGACTCTGCTGCAACACACCCACCAGAGGCGCTCTCATCGGGAAAAGGTAGTGCTCCAAAAATGGTCACCTTTTTTTTTTCAGAGGGAAAATAGGCAAAGTAGAGCAGCCAGGGATCTATGTTACTGCATTTCCGGTGAAACACTGTTGCCGGATTTTGAAATAAAATGAATTTATAATTCGTAAAAATAGTTATATAAGTATGGCAATGATGTAGTAAAAATTCGTCTGCTCTCCACATTTTACCGCCAATTAAAAGTCTTCACAAAGTGTCAGCAAATAATACGGGTATTTTTTTTTTAACAACATTAAAATAAAAGAATCTTATCCCCTTCTTTCTTATTCTAAAAATTTGATGTCTTGCAAACTACAGGATTATGGAGCTAATCCTGTCCGGCTCTTTTGGCGAACATAATGGCTGAAATTTTGCCATCTACCAAAAGGATTTGAGGAGAGCAACAGGCTGGGTAAGAAAAGTGGACAGACATTTTGAGATTCATATTCCAGTCGCCATTTTGTTTGGACAGGTTCAGATTTTTCCCTCTGTATTTTTCAGCCAATGCAGACAGTCAAGGCTTCACATACAAGTTTTGAACGTCAAACCTTGCAGTCAACGCCAGCTGAGCCTTTCAGCATGTACGCCAGAAATGTGTTGAATGGACCATCACTCACCAGTGCGCCAGCTGCTTCTACAACAAGCTCAGTAAACGTTGTGTTTTTGTTTGTTTGTTTTCTTTTCTGATCTTGTTATATTTGTCTGTTAGGTATTTGTTGACATACCTGCCCCTCCGCCAGTACCAACACCAATGGAAGCGATTTCAGAGGATGTTGCCTTAAGCGCTTCGGTAAAACTTACATTTGCAGTAATAGGTTAAGGAGGGATATCACCAGGTGGCCTTATTCAAACTTGTTTGGAATGGTTGCACATTGATTTGAATATTCCTTGGTGGGTTTGTATTGCATTAGGTAAAGTTGTTGCTATTCAGGCTCATTGCTTTCATAATAACTTATTGGCATCTGTAGGAGTCTTGACTGTTTGCTTCCTAATGTCTCCTTTGGTATTCAAAGCCCAAAGAAATGCATCCGAAATGACAAACATGCCAGAATTGTTAGTCCTTCAGCAAAAGATGACAGATGCCAGACAATCTGGAAATGCCGATCAATGTACTTGAGCACATGCAGTTTACGTTGTAAATCTTAAGTATTTCTGTCTTCTTTCTACGAGGCACACAGGTGGCATATGACATTCAACAGTTCATGAAGGAGAAGGGATTGAGTCTGTTTAAAAATTTGAAAGTTCCTCTGATCCAGGTATACTGCTACATTTTTTATGTCCAGTGTGTTTTAGTTTATCAATGCTGTTATTCTTTTTCTGTTTCTTAAATTGCAGGCACTTGTGTTTATGAGTATTTTCTTTGCCTTAAAGGGCATCGCAAACACCTCAGTGGAGAGCATGAAAGATGGAGGGTTGTTTTCATTCACTGATCTTACAATCTGTGACCAATATTACACACTGTCGATGCTAACTAGCATTACAGTGTGGGCTACCATTGAAGTCAAGTCATTCTTTGTCTTCAGACCGACAAATCATTTAATCTAGTACATTGATGACATTGCAGTTAGGAACCGATTCAGCCAGGCTTTCGGCTCAAGGCTCACCTCTTATTTATTTCTTCAGAGCCACACCATTCATCATTTTTCCTATCACCATGAATTTTTATGGGTATATTCTGATCACCTTTATTTGTCAACAGTAATTGGAAAGTTAAATGTTTTCATTTCTAGGCCATTCTCTGCCTTTGGCTGACGACAAACATAATATCTCTGGTACAAGTCAATTTCCACCAGCTTAACAATGAATTGAAATACGAAACAAACTATAAAATATCCACTGATAACACAAAATGGTCCTGATTTTGATCTGATACTGTGAGTGCCATACTTGAAAATTACGCGGGTGATCCCGCCAAGCCGCCATGTTTGTTTTATCGCAGTACTAAATAAGGTAAGAAAACTTGTACATATCGATGTTCCGTTAAAACAAAAATCCTTTCTCCTTAATATTTCATTGCCAAACAAAAAAGATCCACAACCAAATCTTGTTAAGTTGTTATAATTTTACTTCTCTTTATCTTTTTAAAACCATTAGATTAATAAAGTTTAGGCAACGCAGCCTTATTAGGAGTTACCGCTCAATTTTTCAACAAGGAAACATTGTCCGCCCGCCCCAGTTCAGTCAGATTTCCGCTCTACAACTGGTTGCGCCAGGGTATGGTTTGCACATTCATGATCTAATCCTACTCATCACAATTCAACAGTTCATGATGGAGAAGGGATTGAATCCATTTAAAAATTTGACAATTCCTCTGATCCAGGTACACAGATACATTTTTATATCCAGTGTGTTTTATTTTATCAATACTGTTATTCTTTTTTTGGTTCCTAAATTGCAGGCACCTGTGTTGATGAGTTTTTTCTTTACCTTAAAGGGCATGGCAAACACGTCAGTAGAGAGCTTGAAAGATGGAGGGTTGTTTTGGTTCACTGATCTTACAATCTGTGACCCATATTACATACTGTCGATGCTAACTAGCATCACAGTTTGGGCTACCATTAAAGTAAAGTCATTCTTCGTCTTCAGACCAACAAATCATTAATTCTAGTACATTGATGACATTGCAGTTATAGAAACAGATTCAGCCAGGCTTTCGGCTCCAGGCTCACCCCTGCTTATTTATTTCTTCAGAGCCATACCATTCATCATGTTCATATCACCATGAATTTTTAAGGGTATATTCTGATCACCTTGACTTGTCAACAGTAGTTGGAAAGTTAAATGTTTTCTTTTCTAGGCCATTCTCTGCTATTGGCTGACGACAAAATAACATCTCTAGTACAAGTCAATTTCCACCAGCTTAACAATGAATTGAAATATGAAACAAACTATAAAATATCAACTGATAACACTAAATGGTCCGGAATTTGATATGGTACTGTGGGTGCCACACTTGAAAATCACGCGGGTAATCCCGCCAAGCTGCCAGGTTTGTTAAATCGCAGTACTTAGAGGTTGATAATCGATTTATTTTACCTCATTTAACTCAAATTCGACTTTTAGTTAAATAACGTAAGAAAACTTGAACATGTCGATGTTGCGTTGACACAAAAATCCTTTCTCCTTAATTCATTTTATTTGCCAAACAAAATATCCACAACCAAATCCACCAGGATATTGTTTCCACATTTATGACCTTGAACATCACAATTCAACAGTTCATGAAGGAGAAGGGATGTAATCCGTTTAAATATTTGACGGTTCCTCTGATCCAGGTATATAGATATTTTTTTGGAACCAGTGTGTTTTAGTTTATCTATAGTGTTATTCTTATTTCGTTTCTTAAATTGCAGGCCGTTGTGTTTGAGTTATTTTTTTGCCAAATCAAGTACTGAGGTAGGTTTTTATTATTTCTTCTTTGAAAATGAAAAATTTCTTGTATGAATAATCGTTTTTTTTTTTTAAATCAGTCTAAGAATTAGAAAAAAGAAAAAATCCCAGGACCAAGCAGTACGTTTGCTGCCGTTATTTGATCGGTGTCATTCAAGGTCAAGATCAATTTATGAAATTGGTAAGTAAAAGATTTTCTTTTTATTAAAGAATGTATGATAATTGTATATGAACTTTGTTTCGATAGACGGGTGGCACGGGACGGGTACATTAAGGAGGTAATTGGATAGTTTCAATGTATAGTATTATTAGAAAATTTTAGCTTCTCTTTTCCATTAACATATTAATGTTTCACAATTGTTGCAGATTAACAAACAACGCTCTTGCGGAATGGTGTGACGTCTGCGAAGCAGGAACATACAGCAGACAGGTCGTCTAGAATCTTCAGCACTGCTCAGCGGATTCACATCTACAGGTGTGTAATAAGATTAATTCGGATCAGAAAATAATGATTAAAGTTCACCTCTACAGGTTAACGAGCTAACAATTAGCTATAATCTAGAGTAAAAGTATATCTATGTTAAAAAAGAATGACAAGTTAGCACATGCATTAGCTTACATAAGTTTTTAACAATTTTGTAATGTAAGTTGTAAATGTGGTAATTTCAACTAACGATTAAGTAACAATGGAAGGAAACACAGACTTACCTTTCAATTGTTGGTAGATTTGAATCAGCTGGATAGTTGCAGTGCAAGATCCAAGCATGACTGAAATGAAGAATTGTATATCGCCTTATATACACACGAGACACGTTCCACGTCCACTGCCTTTCCAGGAATTGAAGTTATTGGGGTAGAGGTAACCAATTTTGAAGGTCAACAGCTGTTGCAAGAAAAATGTTGTATTTCTTTCATGTGCGCTCGGGGATATGGCCATTCCCCCTCGTTTGACCCGATATTTTGCATTCATCGAGAAAAGGTGAATAACCTCGGGCAATTCGTAAAAAAAAAAAAAGGGCAGGGGTTGGGGGATCAAGACCACGTTTTACTTTTTCAAGATCAGTATTCAGTAGCTCGTCCACCTGCACGTTGTGCACAAGTCTAGATTTATCGCCGGGTGTAGTAATTCACACAACTTTTGCACGTGGTTTTAGTTCTGTAATTCTGTAGTAGTTACAAGCTAGATGTGATTCAGAATTAGTAGATTCACCTATCACACGCTAATAACGCACCGTATCAGCACCAAAATTTGCCTTTCCACTGGTTTTGTTTAGTTGCGTTTGCAAGCTGTGTTTAACTGGGTAGTAATATAAGTCTAGATAAAATAGAACTTCGTAGATTAAGTGTAGGATAAGTAAGAATAAGTTTCAGTTATGACTACCTTTTCTATTTTAAAATAATGCCTAATCTAAACTCGTTATTTAGGCATAGCACTTTGCCATCAATCCATCCCCAAAAACTCAGACTTCTAACCAACGAAACCGAATTTGTTTACAGTAACGTTAGAATTAAATGTTATTGAAATTTGTTTCACGATATTTGTTCGAATTATTAAATCCGTTTTTTCTCGGTTTTATCTCATTCAGGAGGGAACTGAAGGAATTCGCCGTTGGCAGCCGAATTAACCGTTGTTAAGTTTATGCCATTTATCTTAAAAATTTAATTATCTTAACGTATGCGTTTTTTTTGTGTACTTAGCGGAGTTGTAGCGCCCCCTGAGGGAGATTGATAGATTTCAAGGATCGTTGGCAGGGCCACTAGATTAATAGCAGCAGGAAGTTTGAAGGTTATTTAAACTCTAAAATGTTAATTGATGTAATTTATGGGTTTTCTAGCTAGGCTCATAGCACCACCTAAGAGGACTATTGGATAACGGGGATTGTTGCTGGAGTTAGTCTCTGCGGGCCGAAGAGGAAGTTGGGACATTGAGAATCATCTCCGGAGCTATTAGAAGGTTCACTTGGGTAAGTTCATGTTTTTTTTTTATTTCGTGGATATTCATTTTTTTGTGTGTGTGTATGTAGGAGGGAAGTACCGAGAACATTGCCCAGCATTTTAAAGTGTAAGTTTTAAAATTTAATTTTTTAATCCTGTACGTTATGTATCTAGGGGAGTCGGTAGTCGTAACATCACCGAAATGGATAGGGTATAGCAAAGCACGACTGAAGAGGAAGTTGGAAATCGAGAATCGTCGTTGAAGCAACGAGGTCGTTCTCCAGGATTGTAAGATATAGGATTTAAATTTTTTTTTATGATGTGCGTAATCATGCCTGTTGTCTTATGTAATTAGGAGGGTGTCATCACCACTGATGCGGACACTTTGACGGACACTATTGAGGATTGTCGCCGATCACTAAAAAGCACGAAGGAAATGGAGGTTTATCGCCGGAAAAAAGTGATCTTTGCTCAAGATTTTTAAGTATAAAATTTTAAGTTTTTAAAAAAATGTATCTAATTATGCTTGTCTTGTGGAACTAGGAGTTCACTACCACTGAAGAGGACGCTGAACATCAAGAATCGTCGCTGGAGATTGTTGACAGGATCAGTCGGGTATGTGTTTTAAAATCTTATTTTCCTACTACGGATGTTTAGTTCATTTATTATTGTTATTTTTTTTTCAACTAGAAGGGACTCATTACCACCGAAGAGGTGTTGGTAATCGTGGATATTGTCAGGTCGCCGAATTATTAAACGTCAAGGTTTTACCATTTATCTTAAAAATAAAATTGTCTTAACGTGTTCTTTTTTTTTTTTTTTTTGTGTGTATTTAGCGGAGTTGCTGCGCCCCCTGAGGGAGATTGCTGGACTTCAAGGATCGTCGGCAGGCCCACACTAGAATTATCATCAGGGACTTAAAGGTTATTTAAAGTCTTAAATGTAAATGAACGTTATTTCTGGGTTTTTATGTATCTAGATAGATTTATGACACTACCGAAGAAGACTATTGGATAGTGGGAAATTGGGAATTGTCGCTGTGCTAGTCTCTGCGGGCCGATGAGGAAGTTGGCCGTCGAGGACCATCGAGTCATTAGAGGGTTTTCTTGGGTAAGTTACATGTTTTTTTTTTTTTTTTTAATTTCGTGGATATACATTTTTTGTGTGTGTATGTAGGAGGGAAGCAACGAGAATATCGCCCAGCATTTTAAGGTGCAAGTTTTAAAAACAATGGTTTAATTTATGTGTTATGTATCTAGAGGAGTCGGTAGCCCTAACATCACCGAAATGGATAGGGTAGAGTGAAGCACGACCGAAGAGGAAGTGGGAAATTGAAAATTTTCGCCGAAGTAACGAGGTCGTACCCCAGGATTGTAAGGTATAGGATTTGAGTTTTTTTTTCTTTTAGGACTCATGTCTGTTATTTTATGTAATTAGGAGGTTGTCATCACCACTGAAGCGAACACTGGATATTGAAGATCGTTGCCGTAACAACGAAGGTTGGCCAGCATTTTATGATGTGTGTTTGAAAAATTAATAGTTTAATAATGTTAATGTATCTAGGGGAGTTCCATCAACACCCATGACAGAAATGTATACGTGCAGCTAGGAGGGGCTTACCACCGCCGAAGCAGAATTGGACATCGAGGATCGTCGCCGGAACAACGAGATCATCGACCAGAATTTTATGGTATATGTATAAAAAGTTGATTGTTAAACCTTTTTATTTTTGTATGTAAGTAGGAGAGCCTTATCATCACTAAAAAGGACGAAGGACATAGAGAATCATTGCCGGAGAAACGTAAACTTTGCTCAAGATTGTTAAGTAAAAAATTCTAAGTTTTTAATAATGATTTGTCTTATCATGCTTGTCTTCTTGAACTAGGAGTTAACGACCACAATCATTTTCACAATCATTTTTTTTCTGTAAGTGGGAGAGTGTTATCATCACTGTAAAGGATGAAGAACATTGAAGATGATTGCCAGAGAAATGAGGTTTTCACTCAGTATATCAAGGTATAAAATTTAAAGTTTTAAAAAAGAAATGTATAATAATGCATTTTGTCTTGTGAAACTAGGAGGGTTTCGCCACCACTGAAGCGGACGCTTAACATTGAGGATTGTTGCTGGAGCAAGGAGATTATCGCCTCGAATCCGCCAGGTTTTTTTAAATATAATAAATTATATAACCATGTTCGTTGTGTTGTTTTTTTTATATCTTTTTATATTTTATATATCACCAATAGGAAATCACTGGCTGTCTAGGAGTGTCGTTGCTATAAAGAGATTTGCCCACTAGGACGACAAACAAAAATGGGACAGATGAGTATTGCCAAATTGGCATTTTTTAAATTTCATATTGTGCTTTGTTGTTGTTTTCAAGATTGTTGTGTTGTGCACAATTCTAGATTTTATGTAGATCACTGGGTGTATTCATAGAACTTTTGCACGTGGACAGAGTTCTTTAGTTCTGTAATAGTTACAAGTGAAATGTGATTTAGAATTTGTAGATTTATCTATCACACACTAATAACGCACCGTATGAGCACTAGATTTGTCCCTGCACTGGTTTTGATTAGTTGCATATGCAAGCTGGGTTTAACTGGGTAGTAATATAAATCTAGTTGTTAAAGTAGTACGTAGATTAAGTTTAAGATAAGTAAGCATAAGTTTAAGTTGTGACCATCCTTTCTATTTTTAAATAATACGAAATTGAAACTTGTTATCTAGGTATAGCACAACCTCTGCCCTTTACCTGAACTGTTATAATATTTATGCGATATTTGCCAGTAGTATTTGTTGGCAAATTATTGTATGCAATTATCATGTATTCAGCTCTTCTCGCAATTTGCCAATTCCCTATTAATCCCCAAACCCTTCCAACTAACGAACCCAAATTTGTTTACAGGAACGTTAGAATTAAATGTTTATATTTGTTACACGATATCTGTTCGAATTATTAAATCGGTTTTTTTTTCTCTGTTTCATCTCATTCAGGAGTGAACTGAAGAGTACATTGAAATTGAGAATTGTCGCCGAAGCAACGAGGTCGTTCCTCAGGATTGTAAGGTAATAGATTTAAGTTTTTTTTATGATGTACGAAATCATGCCTGTTGTCTTATGTAATTAGGAAGATGTTATTACCACTGATGCGGTCACTGGATATCGAGGATTGTCGGCGGAACAACGAGGGTTGTCTAGCATTTTAGATGATTTGTTTAAAAAAAAATAGTTAAATAATGTTTTATGCATCTAGGGGAGGATCATCATCACCCATGATAGAGATGTATACGGTGGGAAGGGAATATTTCCGTTGGTATCTCCGCTGGCATCAACCTAATAGTCTTCCAAGGTTTGTTTTTGCGTTTGTGTTCTAAAATTTATTTTTCTTATTACGAATTTTAGTTCTTTCATTGTCATTTTTTCCCCGTGTAACGAGGAGGGGCTTACCACCGCCGAAGAGGAGTTGGACATCGAAGATTGTCGCCGGAATAACAATATCATCAACCAGAATTATATGGTATATGTTAAAAAAGTTGATTGTTTTTTTTTTGTTTTTTGTTTTTTTTTTCCGTGTAGGTAGGAGAGTCTTATCATTAAAAAGGACGAAGGACATTGGAAATCGAGAATCGTCGCCGAAGCAACGAGGTTGTTCCCCAGGATTGTAAGGAAGAGAATTTAAGTTTTTTTTTTTATGATGTGACAAATCATGTCTGTTGTCTTATTTAAGGCGGGGTAAGGGCGTTAGCACCACTGATGCGGATACTGGATATCGAGGATTGTTGCCGGAACAACGAGGGTTGTCCAGCATTTTATGATGTGTGATTTTAAAATTAATAGTTTAATAATGTTTTATGCATCTAGGAGAGTCTTATCATCACCCATGATAGAAATGTATACGGTGGTGGGCACTGTGTCGGACACTGAAAATTATCATCCAGCCGGAGGAAAGGGAAAATAGAAGATGGCACAAGTTAAGTATTGCCAAATCGGCATTTGCTTATTGTACTCTTAATTGGAATGAATGAATTTTATATATGAATGTGTCAATTCCTTTTCCCCCATCGATGTCAATTTTCGTTCAACCCAAATCGTCAAGCACTGTGGGTTATGGTTATACCTTGCACGGAGTAGTGAAATTCACTGCACTTTAACCCCGTGGTTCGGCCAGTTTTTTAGCTAGATTTTATGCACCGGTTAGAAATATTTGAATTTAGGTAATGTAGTTTAGTTTATGACAATATTAGGGTTGATCATATACCTACCAAAAAACTAACTGTAAGTCTATTGACACTCATGGCTGTTACCCTAAGAAGATGCATATATGCATTTGGTCTTTCTTTTTCATTATTGTTTGTACAGTAATAATATAAAATAAAAAATTGAAATTTTGATCTGTAAGACTTTGTAGATCTGTAGATGTGACCTATAATTAAGTTCTTATCTATTTAGTTATTTCCTTAATTAAATCACTTTTTTCTGTTTCCTTTCAGGGAATTTCTGCAATTGTTTGTCGTTGCCGAGCCAATCAACTGGGGCAAGCTTACAGTAGTAGTGATTTGAATGGTAGACATAACATCTCCACCCCAGCAAAGAATGGATTTACCATTTGTCAGCTAAGTGAATAATATCTGTAGTGGAAATAAAAGGATAAGCATTTTCCCGCTTACAGGGACTGATGAAGATGGTGAAAAAGGCTGGGAGACTTTGGAGACATGTGTCATTGAGTAGATACTTATCGTGGCGAAACATTACGCTCGTGTCCCGTGTGACGATTCAGTGGATGATTGTTCTCGTTCAACTGAAGTGAGGATTATTTTCAACCCCGCCTAAGAAGATGAGTTAGATCATCGACTGTAACGTTTCTGGGTCAAATGGTGTCGTGTGATCATGAAAGAACATAGGTGTGTAATACAATGTGTCACATCAAACAAGGATATTTTGCATAGTTTACATCGCACGGACTGGTACGCGTGATTTGAAATATACGGTGGAAAATGTTCTAACAATATTTGTGAACGATGTAAGGTATGAGAAAACGCACAGTCACTTCCAAAAAATGCAAGATATATATAAAACTGTTGTGATATTTTCAATGTCTTTTTAACAAACTGATAGTATAACAAAATTATATGATAAAATTCTAATACAAAAAATTGTTTAACATTAGTTTTAAAAACTTGTATCATCTTGTGTTTGGTAATTACTAAATTTTTGTCTTGGCAACTTAAGTGTTGGTATGCTGTGTATTATTTATGTTTTCCTTTTCTTTTTTTTTCGTTAAGGATGGGATTTCTTCAACTTGAAATCTACGTAAAGGCTTGGATCCTGATAATTTCGGTGTGCCCCTACAGTACCACCGATGACTTTCGAATCCTTGATTTGGTAATTTGGTAGTACATATTTGAATTACACATTTAAGAGCTACTTATTAATTTGTAGAATGTATTTTAATTATTTATTACCTTTGGTTACATCGGTGTACTAGGTGTAGTAGAACTTAAGTTACCTCTTTCGGGATTGATCCTGGTACTATCGTGTTGCGTTGCCGATGCTGAACCGTTGAGCCATGAGACACATTCTACTTTTCACTATTACAAGAAAACATGAAAAGAAAATATTGTGAAGGTAATTTGTGTAGGCACGCAATTCTATTCTAATCTTGATCGTTTTGTTGTCAGGATCATAGCTCTGTGGTAGAGCGTTGGATTGCGGATCTGAAAGACTCGGGTTCAAAACCGGGCATCGGAAAAGTTTAATGAATATGATATCGAGTTCATTTATTCTCAATTGGATCAAAGGCGAACGTTTGTATTGTAATGTATATTTATTGAGAATTATGCTTCAAAATTATTCTAAGTCCAATTTACTGAACTAAATTGACCCGAAGATATAGACGACTCGATTGTATGACTCATGGCTCAGTGGTAGAGCATTGGCATGGTACGCCGAAGATTGCAGGTTCAAATCCTGAATGAGTCGAAATAAAGATCACAAATAGCAAATGTGGTAATGATTAATATCAAAATCTGTTGCAAAGTGTTTAACCAAACCAATTAAATCGGTAAATCACTATCAACAATTTTAAAATATCTGTTATTGGATATCATATGAAACTTTGCCAAAATATCCATCCCGTTACTTCGTAACGGGGAAGTTTCTCGACTCGACTTGCACCTGTGAAGTTTGGGAGCCTGACTGGGAATCGAACCCCGGACCTTGGAGTTGCTAGGCTGATGCGATACCAACCTGGCAACCCCCCCTATCATCCCCCCCAATGATAACAGATAGTCTATTGACTAACGTCTCAAGTTACGACAATGTGTTTGAGATATAGTTAATACGATTGCAACGATGGTAGCTCAGTGGTAGAGCACTGGCTTGGCAAATCTTGTAACCTGAAAGGTCTTGGGTTCGGTCCCTATCTCATCCAACTTACATGGTTATAAAAATATAAATAAACTGAAATAGGTATAAAAATATTTTATTGTCCCTCCATCCACCCACAATTCCACCACTGTTTTACATTTAACAATACAACATACAACACATACACATATACACTTAACTATACCGTTGGCTGCCACGCCACTAAATATCTACGCTAGCTACTTGGGGACTTGTCCGAAGACAAGTCCGGGCGATTTGTTGATGGAAACCTTTAAGGGAACGCACACCCCCAGGTCTCCATCAAAAATCGAAAAAGGGAAAGTCCCTAATGGTGCGTTGCCTACGTCGCCCGAAGGCGAATCTTGGGCAGTGGCGACTGTCCCATCCCATGGCAGAGACCATGGGACAGAACAGCGCGGCCCGTCCCTATAAGCTAAAAAAAAAGGGGGATCAAGGTGGCGTGGCAGCCAACGGTATAATTAATACAAACACTTAACTAAATACAATGATACCACGACCACGAGGCGATGACGGGGCGACCACGGGGCGACCACGAGGCGATGACGGACGAGGCGATGACGGGGCGACCATGAGGCGATGACGGGGCGACCATGAGGCGATGACGGGCGAGGTGATGACTGGGCGACCAAGAGGCGATGACGGGGCGACCACGAGACGACGACGGGCGAAGCGAAGACAAGATGGCGGGTGAGGCAAAGAAGAGGCTGGTTTTGTAAAGATAAAACAGTGTTAAAATACTGCACAAGAACGTTTTTTTTCTAAATAGACTAGAATTGAAAAATAATACGATGATGGGGCGACCACGAAGACTGGACGACGGGCGAGGCGAAGACTGGGCGACGGGCGGGGCGAAGACAGGGCGACGGGCGAAACTAAGGCGTATGTTGGCTGGAAAAAAAAAGAAATAAAAATAAAACTTTGAAGTTAACGATTTTTAGTTTAACGATTAAAGCAAACCTGCACTTCTGCTGTTTTCTGCACAGTTTTCTTCTCCTGGGTTAGCTTGTCTCGCTTTTTTTTATGATTTTCATTCAATGGTAGATGTTTTTCTTGTACTTTACGTAAGTTTGTTTCTTTTTCATTTTTTCCTCGTCATTTCGTTTGCTTTCAAACGTTGAAAAACACTTTCAAACGTTACTAACATCTGAAAAGCCTATCCATTAGAGGAAATGCTCAACTTCACCATTCTCCCTATTATGATATTAAGATGAAGTTATAATCACAAGGCCACCCATTTATACTAATGTAATTTAGGACAGAAATAATTTCCAAACTAACCTCCGATCAAGAATTTTCTGAACAACATATGCTTCATGTGCTCTTTCGTCTGGATCTGGAGTTGAGGCCTGATTGGGACTATTTCGGTTCATGATTTAAATGACTTGGAATGGGTCGGCTAAGGCAGAATTACTTCCTCTTCGAGCCATCTTTCCATGTAACCTGAAGGGATAAAGCCAGATTTTGATGTGACTAGTTAGGATTCCATCATTCCAGCATTTTTACATTGTGCTCGTAAATAGTGGATTACAGGAAAATAAACAGGATTTGTTGTGGCCCATTCTTGTGGATTGTTAAACCAAAGTCCTAATGAAAAAACATACAACAGACACAAAATGTAAATCACTATATCCAATAACTTGCCTACACAAAATTACCTTGCATGAAATTCTTGTGACACTATACTCAGTGATTGAGCACTGTTGATGGCTTTGAAGGCTGGAATCCATTACTGAACTATGATGGGTAAACATGTTGTGGATAAGACCACAGACCAAGAATTGAATCTATTCTTGGTCAGTGCGAACACACTTGGATGCTGGAAATTGTTTGCTTTCCATCTAAGTATACTTTCAGAACAGCATTTCTTCATTTTATTGGAACTGGTGTACGTAAAGCCTTATGATTTACGAAAGAGCAGGAAGCGAAAATGCAAGAGTTTACTTTAACCATGCTAGGAAGATAACTAGGTTGTAGGTTCTAACGCGACTACACTTTGGCCTTTGCTTCACTACTCTGTGTTTCACTAGACTAGTAACACTTGTTCCACGCGACTAAACTTTGTGTCTGCCGATTGAAGGCCCGAAGCACTGCCTATGTCCTATGAATACGAATCCATCTAGCGGGAACCTTGTAACGATGTGAGTTTTCTTTTTCGTACGAAAGCCCAACCGGCCCAACGTTGCTCTTTTTTCTTTCTTTTTTTGCAGCATTTTTTTAACTGTTTTAAGTATTCTCTATTTCAAAGCGAAATGGCAGCAAAAGGTAACGGCACGGCATATAATTGGTTTTTTGGTAATGTACAGACGAGTGAAAATAATATCACTGAGACAATTTTCGCGAAGAAAATTAATTGGCATTTTGATGAACACGCACTACAAAACATTCTATTCATTGTTCTTTTTCTCCAACTCCTTGCGAGCCATGTAAGCACGGAAACCCTTATCCGTTCCAAAAAGTACCACAACGACATCCGATTGCGGTTAAATAGATCGGACTCGGCCGGGATTAGAAACCGGAACCTCTCGCACCCTAAGCGAGAATCGTACCACAAGACCATCTAGTCGATAACAATTTCTGACAATAAAATCATAATTACATAATATTCTTTGAGGGCGAACGCTAATTATTATCACCATTACCTATTACATTGGCATAACGTGCTACACGTCAACGGTAATTCGAGCTTCATACACCATGGGTTAGTCCTTTAGGTTTTTACAGAACACATTTCATAAATTCACAATGCTATGAATTTTGTAGATTGGCAGATATTGAGGATCATCAGGCAGATATAGAGGATCATATCAAACGAATTACGCAGAGAATTCGGAAATACCTGTCATGTTCAACAGGTTAACTGTAGCTCCACCAACAATTCACAAGTCATATAGAGCTGCGACTTAAACTGAAACGACTTTCCCATGTGTTCTTCACCAGCCTCGTGGAATCAAATCTACAATTAAAATGTCATACAACAATGGATTAGCTTTAATTCAAGAAAGAGTAGTTCCGAGAATAAAGAAGTTTTTGCTCGACATGGTATGTTTTAACGTAAAGTCAAGTTTCTGCATTGCTAACATAATTGATCAAATTAAAACATATAGTAAATGGATGAGTTATTACAGACACAGGCATTTTATCCATTGAGCAATTAAACTTACTTACAACCCAAGAACGAAGATTCATGTTTGATTTCCCACGACTGGAACGTCCCGGTCGACGTCTAAGAATGAACGCGTAGCCTTTCTGGAATTCAATGGAGTGCTACAGTTTCTTCCTGTTGAATATAAATTATCCCCAATGTACATGGATGGAAATTGCATTAGAGTTGTTGTCACAGCAAATACCTTCTTTCCAAGAAAACCTTTAATTTACAAGCTAAAATCCGTGAATACAAATGGAGTGGCGTACTATTCTACGAAATACTTGCCACAATCGATGGGGCATATAAAAATTTTATAGTCACTATGACACCAGCAAAAACTAAGCCTACTACAAAGGATGATGGAGGAGCGACTAGTGACTAACTCATGTTTCATTTACGCTGAGGTTTCCCTTGACATTAGAGTTCACGTAGGATGATGCCTTGCCAATTTCTTTCAAATGGACCCACTGAATTGGGTAGCTCAGCTGGTAGAACAATGCATTCATGACACATAGGTCAGGGATGGCTAACATTATGATAATAGACAGAGGAAGAAAAAACAATTACATTCTCACCCAAATTGAAGAAGACAGCCGGTTTCCTTTTTGGTACCACCACTTCTTCAAGAAAGGCAAACAGTAAACTGTCTTGAAGTTACGTTCAAATTCCTCATGACATTTCTGACTTTTGAGTATTCGAGTGCCAGAATTCAATAAGAACTAAGAATAAATTAATAAAAATAAATTAATAATAGATTTAAATTAATTAATTAATAATTGAGAATAATAATAATAATACAACTTTTTGTTTAGTTTTTAATTAGAAGGATGGACACTTATACATTCCTCGCCAGTGTGTAATCAGATTTAGCAAGACTTTTTGTCTTCTCTCTAAAAAAAAAAAAAAAGGCATGATTAGTTAGATAGGATACTATGGCTTGGAGCAAAGGACAAACGGAAAAGCCGATGACTTTTAGCTAACGACACTGGTTTAGCCAAATGACGATGTCAACGCATCAATGACCATATGATGCATTCGAGGATTAATGTGGAATGGTTCTGTTGAAGATTCGATCGTCTACTAGTTATATGAAAATTGCTAGCCTATCTCGTACAACTGACATGTGTTTTACCTGTAATATAACAAATAATAAACGCATGATTCTTACCAGAATTGTTGCGGTATCCGCCAGCAGCCAGTCTTCTTTGCCAAGATCCTTGATAACGAGTGATCAATTGTCATATATCACAAGTCAATGGGAACAGGGCCACTGATTTAACAAGATGCCAGACATACATCCTAACGCGTTGATCCTGAGAAGGAGGCTGGAACATCATCAAACTGCTTAAATGGGTGCCCGGAACCAGAAAATAACAAACACGTACTCGTATCTCGTAATATTTCCTTACTGCAAAAGATGCAAAAGACAACTGAAGAACTTGTAGTTGTAACTACCCATGGCTACCAATTGTAGCTATCCGTATCCCTAGACGTACCAACACTAACCGGTATTAACAATTCCATCCCTAAACACACACAACAGAAAATATCAAATTATCAACATCCCTAGTCAGGTCTCAGGTATGATACCTGAGACCTGGGATGTTGATAGAGGACCTGAGACTGCACTGTAATACATTTAGCGGATGAACTTACCATTGGGTAAGCAATTTCATTCCTGGGCAATTCGTACAATTCAAATACATTAGCTGTGCGATGTTCGTCAACTATGTTACAGTCAATTTCATTTGACACGGCAACATGACCACCACCCTAATGACAACTGAAAAAAAAAGAAAAATAGAAATGTCAAACAGTTTGTTGTGAGCAAATCTTTCCTTGAGCTTAATTGCCTGAATGTTGTACAGTGCAGTGTAAAATATTCTCCCTAATACGATTCAGAAGTTGTCTGAACAATCAGGTATCATCTTGATCCATTTGAGAGTGCTGACTCACCTGCCACACAAAAAAGGAAAATACAGCTATTTGTTATTTTTAATCAGAAAGATGGACTCTTATGTACCTCTCAGGCTGTTTGGGTAATGTTTCCATTCCGCTTATTCACTCTCTAGTCTCTGCCATGTCACAGAATCTGTCTGCTTTTAGATAAACACCAAACACCACGAGGCACGAGCAAGCTGTGTGAATTCTCTCAAAAAAAAAGGCTGTTTTTTTTTTCAACGCGTTGGCGACTTTCAACAAGTGGAATTTTTGTCGATCAAATTACGCTATTTTACTTTAGTTGATTGAAGTTGCAAGGCTTATTTATATCTATAAACAGAGATTGTTTCCCTCCCAAGTGACCACGTTCTGTCTGCTGAATAGTCATAGATTACGTCTATTCTTAGACCACGGAAGAGCCACACAATGCTGGGTATGTATTGGTGTGATAAGTGAATGGGATAAAGAGTTGAGGCGTATGGTAGATGACAAAAAGAACTCGCCCTCGCGCACACATACAGGGTTCACGAAAATGAGAAATAAAAAAATGCTTCAAACAAACGGAAAAGAAGAAAAGAGAATAGGGGATGAATGACAGCTATGGGGAAAAGAAATTGCATTTAAAAAGATTCGTTACAAAAGTTCTAACTTGCCTTGTAGAGTGCGGAATTCGGTTATGAGGGCAGGTGATGTGGCGTGAGTCGTGCAGAAGAGATCCGTCAAATAGACACCAACGGCCTCGACACACTGCCCTATCAAAGCTCGACGATCGGCTGTCGGCACCAGGGCTGCCAAGCCTCCGGTAGAGGAATCAACAAGCCGATTTAACATGTCGGCCAGCACTTTGAGCAAGTGATTGGGTTTGCCTTCAGCTTGCCAAACGACATCTTTTGCGCCGTACAGGCGATTGTAAACGGCAAAAAGACGCTGGAACGATACTCCGGCCGTCAGCATGATGGAAACGACCCAGCCTAGCAATTAAGGATGAAAACATGGATAGAAATGCATTTGAAAGAACACGAAAGTAATTGAAATTTACCTGGTGGGCCATTCCAGCGAACTGAATATGTTTCCAGGGTTTTAACGAGGAACTCCAAAGGGAAAAATTGCTCTGACTGGGCATAAGTTCGACCTAGCGTTTTCATTTTGCTACCCAGGGTGGCCAGTTTCGTTTCAGTGTCGGCATTACCAAGTTTCTTGACTTCAGCATTGATAATATTTTGCCAAATGCTGGTCACTAGGGCCGAGTCGTAATGATTGGCGCAGTGCAAAATAGCCAGTTTGCATTCCCACAGACCCAAGGGCTCAGCGAATTGCTCGTACAGTTGTGTCACGTCGAGCAAGTCGGAATGTAAACGACTGATGGTGTCGGCATCTCGACTGGGCAACCTCGAGACGGCTTCCAGCACTTGAGACTGGACTTTGGCCACGTCCATCTTCTCCTCCATTTCGTAGAGGAACTGGCCCTGAACGGCGTTACCGAACGAGCTCGTCTCAGCCGCTCGCGCGCACACAATGGCCCGCGAAAGGTATTCTATTCTCATTGGAAGACTTATGGCCGTGCTGTGGGCATCAGCTAGACGGGAAAGAACTCGTGCAGCGGCGATAAACTGGCCACTTTTTTCGTAAAATTTCCACAACAGATCGTATTTTGCAACTAAATCTGTTTGCTGCTGTTGACCAACCTACAACAACAACAAAAATAAGGCAGATTCGAATTACTCATTTGGGCCAGAGTTACGCGCATTAATAAATTCAATCGTACCTGACCAACTGTTTGCCTCTTGAGGTAATTCTCCAAGTGGGGCGACTGAATTTCCAACAACTTGTCGTCCCACTTGTTGTCCGTCAACCAATCGAAAATGGCAACATGACATAGTTCGTCATCCGATTGCAAAGCAAGAGAAAGGGTTTCGTCTGCCAACCGCTGCGCTTCTAATGGGCTTAGGCCCTCTTCGTATCCCTGTGGAGTAGTTTGTACCATCGGTCCGGGTGATTTGGGCACGCTGGGAGACTGAGGATGGCACGCAGCGGCCGTGTACAGTTTCTTCAAAACAAGGCACGTTTGCTGGTAGCAATTCTTACGAGCCAAAAGCGCCTCCACAGCGGCAGGATCTTCCTGTTGGCCGCTGTAGCATTGTTGGGCACGGTGCTGCGGGTCGAGCTTCTCAGCCACAACGCAGCAGAGCTCTACTACGTCTCCGAAGTACTGACAAGCGGACAACTGTTGGCAAACATGCGTCCGCAATTTTTCGCTGATGGCGTCCGTGCTTGCTGCATCATCCAAGTACCGATGGATCAGAGCGTTGATCAGCCCAATGCAGGTGTCAGAACCGGAAAGGATGAGGTCGCGGAACAACGTTGTCTTGAGCGACATCCGCATTTCAGCCGACAATGACTGGCCGAGCAAATGGAGTTGGTGATCGCACAACACTTTCCAGAGGGCAAGTACTTCGACGGTATGATCCAGCAATTGTTTCATGGCCAACAGAGATTTCCTCTCCTGCATTTGAGCATCCTGCAATTTTTTATTTAAAAATAAGAATTAAATATTAATAATTAAATAAAAGGAATAATAACTAATCAATTGGAAATCTACGAAAAATGTCCAGTATACCTGAAGGCAACCCCTTTCACTAGACTGGTAACTCTGCGGACCGTTTTGATAGATATTAGCCTGAACAAAATCTTTAAGAGCATTAAGTTGGCCCAGAACAGTTGGCAACTTCTCGCTGTTGACGACACTGTCCAGCAACGTTTGATGTGGCTTTCCTACATCTCTGAGCCAGCTGCATATGCCAAACTGCCAATGCCCACGTCTTTCCGTCCAACCCCAGCGTGTTGTGCGTCTGACAATTGCTGGGCAACCAGAAAAAACTTAATTGGACAATGTCTAGACCACATCGTTCTCCGAGGCTGTGGTGTTGGCAAAAACGTAGTTCCGTGAGAATACAGGGCCGATTGGACGCTGAGAAGACGCATTGATCCGCGTAACCAGGCGGTTGACGCATTTGGACCAGCTGAATCGTCACCGAGCGGCTAGAAGGCGTGGCTTCGTTGAATGCACGTCAGGGCAAAGTGCTAAAGTACAGACGGATACCAGAGGCAGTTTTTTGCGACCAAATGCAATTTGGTTGGTTCGCTTGACTCGATGAGCGCCATACTAACAAATGGTCAGAAACGTGGAACGATCCACCGTCGTGTTGAAGGAAAATTTTCTAAGTCATTTCACTTCTACTGGCAACACTTTGTTCAATACCTGGCAATATTAGCGGTAGACTGGACGATGGTATTGGTATTGATGTCCGCAACCCATGACTCTATCGTAGACCTGAAATGTTTCCCTTTTCCGACTGACTGTAGAGAATGTGTTGGGTTTCCTCTTACATCTAGAGCACAATCGGATCCTCTTCATTAGATGCCGCTCTGATAATCGACGGGACCTACAACAATGTGCTTTTAGAGTAGTTCACGTAGGAGAACAAGGTTTACCTTTAAGTAATACCTGATACAAGAATTCGTACATCCAGCTATCTTTGGCTCTCCTGAAGATTCGGCCAGCTAGCCTAGATACATATCGAGAAAAATAATTTAAAACAATAATAATAGTTAATTACACGTGTTACCTTATCGTTATAAAGAAAAATCAATGACAAAAATCCGATACAATCATTGAATTTTATAGGTCCTGAAAATTAAAAAAGTTAACCATCCAGCGTTTATCAGGGGATGTTGGCTTTTACGGTGCAATCGCCATTCTGTGAAGATGTATGCGAAAAAGTAAAATTTGTTGGCGGGGGTAGGGCAATGCACAGCAAATTTTGAAACACGTGGTGAATGAAAATGTAGAGGCAGTCGAGTACGAGAAAAGTATAGTAACGAACCTATATTGGCAACAAGTGCACCAAAAAAATTGCACAGCTGCACACCGTGGAAGTTGGTGCTCTACTGAGCTGCCAAAGGGAACTGAAAATCGACTTTGGACTGTCTACTTCTCCAAGTGCCCAAGGTTATTCTCTGGAAGACGTCCGCGCCAGAACATCGGGCAAATTGAAGGGGATGGGATGGGAATCCATTGTTCAACAGCAATATCCGCCTTCACATTTTACAGTCCCCATATTCTAAGGCTTTTCCAAAAAGACGAAAAAAAAAAAAAAGATTATGACGTTGCATGCAAAACAGTAGCCGGAAGTGATTGAATTTAACATAACATATTTGAATAGCATTTTATCTTACCCTTCCCTTTGAAATTTCCTTTAAATAAAAACTGAGTAACCATTGTTTGAACTTTGACTGCATGCATTCTTGATTTCTGATGGGTAATTCGTTACGGCTCTTTCGAGTTTCGATCGGTAACATCCAGTGTCTGAAATGAAATCCAGTTAGATGTAGGCCTCCATTGGAATATATATTGGCCTCTTGGTTTGTAAACAACCTTAAACGTAACACATGGTTTATTCGTCATTCCTCCCAAACAAAACAATACCTGGTCACTTACAAATACTATTAACTTACAAATACCAAAACATAATGTCAAGCTGGCTTAATAAGACATCATCAGTTTTGTTGGTAGTTTTTAATTACCTTGGATCGGAATTTGGTTTGAAGCTCCACTCCCTTTTGTGGGGTTCAAAAAGATTACCCAAATGAGACACATTTTCCCTAGTGAAATGGTTAAAAAATAAAAAGGTTTAAAATGCAGATGTCTTTATCGTAATTTTTTCACCTGTCGTCAAATATCCAAATAAGAATTTCATTTCTGTGACACATTTGAAACCCCGAGGCGACAGCAGACATTTTGACTACCAAGCAAACATACGAGAAATGCAACGCAGCATTTTACAAATGTAAATTATCGTTCTATTAACTGTGGAACTTGGATGATTTCGAAGTAATCGCAAGGTGCGATTAGAACTGAATTCAGAAACAATTCTCGTCTTTATCATGTAAGTTCAATTTGTGCTTTCAAGGTGGTTAACTGCACTCTAATATGTTAGTTGGTTCTTCATTATCTAATCACCAACTTTCGAAGGAAAAAGAATCCATACCGTTTTCATCTCCATAGTATGTAACCTCCAGTCATCCCATGACAGTGGAAAACAAAATTGTCAACACATGTTTAAAATAGCAAAAAAAAAATTCAGCTTCATGTGGAGTTTACACAATATTGCGACACCATTAAGCTGCAATAATTGTAATACGTGAAGGCTTAAGTATGATAAAACATTAAGATTGATGATGGATATCAATGGCACTAATTGTGTATTGCACTGTTTTAGTAACAACAAAAGAAACTCCAAAGTTAATATGCTTCCCATTTACCCATATTTTAAATTGAATACTACACTGTTACAATCAGATATAATGAAGTTCCAAACCCTGTTTTAGTGAATTATAAATCGATTCAAAGGTCCACAACCAGAGATGACACAACTGTTTACTCTATCCAACTAGATTTTTTTCAAGTCACATAACTGCTATCCTTTTTATGCTCTTTCCTCCTATTTTTAGTTCTTCATTTTTTGTTTTGTTAACCAGAGTGAGTATGAATTGCATTTTTTAGATATTGGCTTGCGTCGTTAGAATCAGGGGGTAACATATCGAGCGCCGTCCTCCCACTGTTGGTCTTTGCATTCACGTCGATGCCGAGTTCGATCAAGAGTTTCATTGCGCCGACTAAGTTTGGGCTAGCATTTTTAGAAGACAAATGATGAAGCGCGTTCAAACCATCATTATCCTTTTCGTTCACGTCGATGCCAAGTTCGATTAAGAGTTTAATTGCGTCTACTAAGTTTGGTTTTTTGTAGTAGTTACACAATATATGGAGAGCATTTGTTCCTTTGTGTTCCTTTGCGTTCAAGTCGATGCCGAGTTCGTTCAAACCTTTGATTGCTTCAGTTAATTCTGAAGTGGATTCGTTGGCACACAAACAATGGAGAGCATTGCTTCCATCGTTGTCCTTTACGTTCTTGTCAATACCGAATCCAACCTAAAGATTAATTCCGTCAACTAAGGTTAAATTTGTTGGCTTGAATTGAATCGACACAAAAAATGAAGCGCAGTCCATCCATCTTCGTCCTTCGCGTCTTTGTCGATGCCGAGTTCAATCAAGACTTTAATTGCATCGACTAAGTGTTCGCTCGAATTGTATCTACACAAAAGGTGAAGCGCAGTCGATCCAGCATTCGTCTTTGCGTCCTTGTCGATGCCGAGTTCAATCAAGAATTTAATTGCCTCGATTAAGTGTTCGCTCGAATTGTATCTACACAAAAGGTGAAGCGCAGTCCATCCATCTTCGTCCTTTGCGTCTTTGTCGATGCCGAGTTCAATCAAGACTTTAATTGCCTCGATTAAGTGTTGGCTTGAATTGTTAGCACACAAAAGGTGAAGCGCAGTCAATCCAGCATTCGTCTTTGCGTCCTTGTCGATGCCGAGTTCAATCAACAATTTAATTGCATCGACTAGGTGTTCGCTCGAATTGTATCTACACAAAAGGTGAAGCGCAGTCCATCCAGGATTCGTCTTTGCGTCCTTGTTGATGCCGAGTTCAATCAAGACTTTAATTGCCTCGATTAAGTGTTGGCTTGAATTGAATCGACACAAAAAATGAAGCGCAGTCCATCCATCTTCGTCCTTTGCGTCCTTGTCGATGCCGAGTTCAATCAAGAATTTAATTGCCTCGATTAAGTGTTGGCTTGAATTGAATCGACACAAAAAATGAAGCGCAGTCCATCCATCTTCGTCCTTTGCGTCTTTGTCGATGCCGAGTTCAATCAAGACTTTAATTGCATCGACTAAGTGTTCGCTCGAATTGTATCTACACAAAAGGTGAAGCGCAGTCGATCCAGCATTCGTCTTTGCGTCCTTGTCGATGCCGAGTTCAATCAAGAATTTAATTGCCTCGATTAAGTGTTGGCTTGAATTGTTAGCACACAAAATGTGAAGCGCAGTCGATCCATCATTCGTCTTTGCGTCCTTGTCGATGCCGAGTTCAATCAAGAATTTAATTGCCTCGATTAAGTGTTGGCTTGAATTGTTAGCACACAAAATGTGAAGCGCAGTCGATCCATCATTCGTCTTTGCGTCCTTGTCGATGCCGAGTTCAATCAAGAATTTAATTGCCTCGATTAAGTGTTGGCTTAAATTGAATTGACACAAAAAATGAAGCGCAGTCCATCCATCTTCGTCCTTTGCGTCTTTGTCGATGCCGAGTTCAATCAAGACTTTAATTGCATCGACTAAGTGTTCGCTCGAATTGTATCTACACAAAAGGTGAAGCGCAGTCGATCCATCATTCGTCTTTGCGTCCTTGTCGATGCCGAGTTCAATCAAGAATTTAATTGCCTCGATTAAGTGTTGGCTTGAATTGTTAGCACACAAAATGTGAAGCGCAGTCGATCCATCATTCGTCTTTGCGTCCTTGTCGATGCCGAGTTCAATCAAGACTTTAATTGCATCGACTAAGTGTTCGCTCGAATTGTATCTACACAAAATGTGAAGCGCAGTCGATCCATCATTCGTCTTTGCGTCCTTGTCGATGCCGAGTTCAATCAAGAATTTAATTGCCTCGATTAAGTGTTGGCTTGAATTGTTAGCACACAAAATGTGAAGCGCAGTCGATCCAGCATTCGTCTTTGCGTCCTTGTCGATGCCGAGTTCAATCAAGAATTTAATTGCCTCGATTAAGTGTTGGCTTAAATTGAATTGACACAAAAAATGAAGCGCAGTCCATCCATCATCGTCCTTTGCGTCTTTGTCGATGCCGAGTTCAATCAAGAATTTAATTGCCTCGATTAAGTGTTGGCTTGAATTGTTAGCACACAAAATGTGAAGCGCAGTCGATCCATCATTCGTCTTTGCGTCCTTGTCGATGCCGAGTTCAATCAAGAATTTAATTGCCTCGATTAAGTGTTGGCTTAAATTGAATTGACACAAAAAATGAAGCGCAGTCCATCCATCTTCGTCCTTTGCGTCTTTGTCGATGCCGAGTTCAATCAAGACTTTAATTGCATCGACTAAGTGTTCGCTCGAATTGTATCTACACAAAAGGTGAAGCGCAGTCGATCCATCTTTCTGCTTTGCGTCTTTGTCGGTGCCGAGTTCAATCAAGACTTTAATTGCATCGACTAGGTGTCGGCTTGAATTATTCTTGCACAAAAGATGAAGCGCATTGAATCCATCTTTGTCCTTCGCATTCAGGTCGATTCCGTAGCGTATCATCTTTTTAATTTTTTCTGTTAAATCTGAGTGATAGTCACGAGCACATAGGTCACGCAATTTGTCCTCTTTTTCTGCAAGCTTAATTTAATAAACATTTGCATAAATGACTGCTCGACTGTAAGCTTAAAAGTGATTAAACCTTTTCCTTGATGGATTCCAGTTGAAGAACAACTTCTTTCGATGTCATCCTTTTGCTAGGTTCATTTTCCAACATTTTTTTAAATAGGCCGTTCTCATAAATTTCCCGTAATTCACCGTCAATTTCTAGTATAAAACAGTTAACTATTCATTAGCACAAAAAAAATACGGAATTATGTTAAGAATTACTTTTCATGTTAATCGGGTTTTTTCCTTTTATGTTTTTTAGAACTTCTTCTTCTTCTAAACCGTATAGATGTATTCCCTTCAAGAAAAGATAACCGAAGACAAGGGCTAAAGCAAATACATCGCTCTTTAAGTTTCCCCGTTCTCCATTATCTGCTCGCAGCCTTTGTCTCAGTGTTTCGGGCGACAACCATTGTATGTTTCCTCTTACTCCACTCAACGTGCATGTCCCCCGTTCATTTACTTGTTTGGAAAGTCCGAAATCAGCCCATTTGATTGTGACCTCAACGCCTTGGCTAGTAGTGGTCGTTGAAATGAGTATGTTGTTCGGTTTTATATCTCGATGAGTTAATTTCTTTGAATGGATGTGTTCCAGACCTAAAGCTAATTGAACTAATACTTCGAAATGACGCGGCATAGGTCCGTTGTATTTTTTGGGGTCATCCGACTTCAGAAACAGCTGATCTAAAGATGCGTCGCATAATTCCAATGCATACATTCTGTAACGTGCAAAACAAATTGATAAAGTTTTACTTTTGTAAATCAGAGAAAAAAACCTAACCTGAAGTCGACGTTACTTTCCGAATGAAAAAGTTTGACGACATTTGGATGATCTAGCTTTTTCATAGCCTCTTCTTCTCTTTCGTTGACATAACGTAGTTCAACTCTTTTGACTGCAACTTCACGGCCTGCGTAATTCCCCTTAAACACGCAACCATACCTTCCACTTCCTAATATAACATCGCGGTAGAAAAAAATTTCCCCCCCTGGATTTCCGTTAAGCTAAATTGGATAAAATGGCGGTTGTACACATGACTTCTCTAATTGCATATAATTGAACAAACTTTATCTTTGATGGATTTTAGTTGATTGACGACTTCTGTCGACGTCATCCTTTTATTGGGATCGTATTCCAATATTTTCTTGAATATTTTATCCCTGTAACAGTCCCTTAATGTGTGATCCATTTCTGGTGTAAACAAGAAATTTGTCATTAACAAAAAACAACATTATTTAGGGTATGAGGAATTACTTTGCATATTGATGGGATTTTTTTTTATTATATTGCCGGAAATTTCGTTTTCATTTTCCGTGGAACCGTAAAGATGTTCGCCCTTCAAAAGTAGACTACCAAAAACGAGTCCTAGCGCAAAAACATCGCTCTGGACGGTACCTTGATACTCGTTTTCTTGTCCGTTGCTGACCAATTTCAGCAACAATTCTGGGGCTAACCATACGTTATTTCTTTCGACTTTACTTCTTAATCGTTTTCCGTTTTCATGGACTTTTCTGGTCAGTCCAAAGTTTGTCCATTTGAGAGTTATCTTCTCTTGGCCAGTAGGTTCCACAAAAATAAGGACATTTTCTGGTTTTATGTCTCCATGAATTAAATTCTTTGAATGGATGTGTTCGAGACCTGAAGCTAATTGTATCAAAACTTCAATATGATGTGGCATAGGTCCTTTGTATTTTCGGGAGTCATCCGTCTTCAAAAACAGCTGATCTAACGAGGCGACACACGATTTCAACTCGTACCTTTAACATGGTAACACAAAACAAAAATCATTCTTGGAATTATTTTTCTGTTATAAACAAGAAAATGTTAACTTACCTGAAGTCACTGTTACTTTCACAATGAAGTTTGACAACATTTGGATGAACTAGTATTGCTTCTTCTTCTTTTAAGTTGTCATTTCGAAGCAAACATTTTTCTTCTATGACTTCTTGGGTGACTTCTATTGTACGGCCAAAGCAACCATCTTCCAGTACACGACAGCCAGTGTTGATTGAAATTTGTTCCATTTTTGGAACCAGGCTGTCCTCCATACTTTTTACCCACAAAAAAGCAGGTTAGATGAATAGCTCAAATGCTACAATGTACTATTTTTCAATGGAGGTGTTGTGATGGCGTTCTTCAAGTCCTATGGAAATGGCCAACACCCAAGGTTGAACATGTTTTATCTTGAAGGACTACAAAATGTAATCTAACACATTACATTTTACATTGTGCTATTGCTCTGATCCAGCTAGATACTTGTTATTAGCTTAAATGTGTCTCCTACACAAGCAGATGAGCTATTTTTCAAAAGTTCTTAGTACTTGAATTGGAGAATTGTAAGTCTACAAAAAGAAACATACCTATTGACGATCCTTGGCTCTGGATTACACCAAAGGAAGTAAATGAATCAGTTTTTTTGCCAAGAAATGATATCAATCTGTCAGAAGGGTATGGGTGACTTGGGTGTTCCTATTCGGCGGAAGCGAATTTGCGAAATCTAAAAAGCGGGATTTGGCGGAAACGTCACAGAATCTTTAAACATTATACACTCCAGGCTAACAAAAACCCATTTTTTAAATTTATGGTTCTTTCCATTCCTTTTTAAATTTGTTTGCATTTACTTGAACAAATTCGCGACGAATTGTGAACTTGTATTGGGTAATAGGAAACTAAACACGATGGGGAATAAAAAACTAGCATTTGAAACATAACAATGTGTTTAAAATCTGATTGATTGATTGAATTAAATTGAGTATAAACCAAAACATGTAAAGCCGTGGGCTAACTGGGATGTTCGCCTTGAATGGTTCCACAGGACCACTCAGCATGTTAAACATGGCCTCGTCGTTGATGTTGCTCGTCGTTGATGGCTGGAATAACACGGTTACCAATTTTCGTGACATTCTAATAATTTTTTTATAGTTTGGATGTTTGAATTATTTGTCACGGAAAGGAGGGTCACATCGCTCTAAAGGTATATCTTTATTAGTGAATGTGGGGTAAGCCTTCAGTACGTGACGAATAAATTCTATTTTGCTAGCTCAAACATGCTTAATTCAACTGACGTTCTTCAACGAGTGCCTCCGCATGAAATTAGTAACATCCAAGGAAATTGATGCAGATTATACGACCTCTTTCTTAAAAAGTGAGGTAGGTCAGGTTTTATATTTTGGAATTAGTATTCAGTGGAAATGCTTCACCCATTGCACGTGTGATGCTGGATAGGTTTAATTTAAAGTCATCATAGTTTGAGATTGTTGAACTCCTTGCCTATTTCATTGGGGAGTTGATTTAAATGGATGGAATGCTTCACATCCCTTCAATTTCTTGAGATTGTTCGATAAATAGCGATTTCTAATGACGTACGTTGTAATTAGAATGACTAGTAGTATATTGATGGCGCCATAACTGATTTTTCTTTTGAAAATTATAGTTTTGAGGATTGAAAGATTTTGAAAAAGGTAGTTTAAAGTTTAGCGTTGCCGAGATTTTCAAAATTAAAAATGTGCTTTATCAATAGGACACTACTCAAATCTCATGTCCATGGAGGACACAAAGACGTATGACAACATGCTTCTGTATGCCGACCCAAGTGCTGGCCTGCCCAGCTACTGACGCAGCACTTATCAACAGCCTTGAGGTAGTCATAGGCGGAAATGAAAAATGTAAGTTTGCAAAGCATGCCGTGACTTTCAAGAAAATTGTTTTTTTTTTTTTTTTTTTTTTTTAGGACGACAAGATTGTAATACCTGGGGCTATGCGTTTGTGTATCGTTTTCATAAGTCCATAGTGAAAAGGAAACGCTGCCCAGAGCCCCAGTTTACGTTTTGTATACACCCCGCCTCAGGCAAACACAGATGCGCTGCCCATTTTTTTTTTAGTGCAGCGTATCATCACAGCTCCACTTGATAAGAGGCTGTGATTTTCAAACGAGTCTGTTAGTCGAGCTGTGGCTTCTCATCGAAAATGAAGCTCTTTATCCGCTTGTGTTTGACGTTTGCTGTTTTCTCAGGGTTCCAGTGCCGTGCAGATGATGATCCGTTGGTGAACATCCCAACCTTGGGCAGTCTACGTGGATCGCAGATGGTGTCGGCATCGGGCAGGAAATTCAACGCCTTCAGAGGCATTCGCTATGCACAGCCACCTGTTGGAGATCTACGTTTCAGCGTAAGTTATGGGGACTGTAAATCTATGGTTATACCACAAAAGATGAAGCGCAGTGAATCCATCATTGTTTTTTGCGTCCTTGTCGATGCCGAGTTCAATCAAGACTTTAATTGCATCGACTAGGTGTTTGCTTGAATTGTATCGACACAAAAGATGAAGCGCAGTCCATCCAGCATTCGCCTTTGCGTTCTTGTCGATGCCGAATTCAGTCAAGACTTTAATTGCATCGACTAGGTGTTGGCTTGAATTGTTACGACACAAAAGATGAAGCGCATTCAATCCATTTTTGTCCTTAGCATTCAGGTCGATTCCGAAGCGAATCATCTTTTTAATGTTTTCGGTTAAATCTGATTGAGAGTCAGGAGCAGCACATAGATGACGCAATTCTTCCTCTTTTCCTGCAAGCTAAATTGAATAAATATTTGCATAAATGGGTGCTCGACTGTTGGCATAAAAATGATTAAACCTTATCCTTGATGGATTCCAGCAGTTGAAGAACAACTTTTTTCGATGTCATCCTTTTGCTAGGTTCATCTTCCAACATTTTTAAAATAGGTCATTCTCATAAATTTCCCGTAATTCACCGTCAATTTCTAGTATAAAACAGTTAATTATTCTTTGCAGAAACGGAAATATGTTGGGAATTACTTTCCGTGTTGATCGGTTTTTTTCCAATTATGTTGCCTTGTATTTCTTCTTCGCTGGAACCGTACAGATGTTCTCCCTTCAAGAAATAATAACCGAAGACAAGGCCTAGAGCAAATACATCGCTCTTAACGTTTCCCCGTTCACCATTATCTGCTTGAAGTATTTGTCTCAGTGTTTCGGGTGCCAACCATTTTCTGTTTCCTCTGATTCCACTCACCGAGAATGTACCCCGTTCACTTACTGGTTTGGACAGTCCGAAATCAGCCAATTTGATTGTAACCTCAACGCCTTGGCTAGTAGTGGTCTTTGAAATGAGTACGTTGTTCGGTTTTATATCTCGATGACTTAAATCCTTTGAATGGATGTGTTCCAGGCCTAAAGCTAATTGAACTAATACTTCGAACGGACGCGGCATACGTCCGTTGTATTTTTTGGGGTCATTCGATTTCAGGAACAGCTGATCTAAAGAGGCGTCGCATAATTCCAAGGCATACAGTCTGCAACGTGCAAAAAAAACTGATGAAGTTTAATTTTTGAAAATCAGAAAGGAAAAAACCTAACCTGAAGTCGTCGTTACTTTCACAAAATGAAGAAGTTTGACGACGTTTTGATGATTTAGCTTTTTCATAGTCTCTTCTTCTCTTTCGTTGATACGACGTATTTCAACCCTTTTGACTGCAACATCACGGCCTGCGTACTGCCCCTTAAACACGGAACCATACCCTCCGTCTCCTAATAAAACAGCGCGGTCATACCAAATGTTCGATTCCTTTTCACTTTCAGGTATCAAGTAATAAAACACATTCCATCCATCGTTGTTCTTTGCCATCGTATCCAATCCGAGTTCGGTAAAATTCCCAACTAAATTTTTGAAATTTGATTTTGAATTATATCGACTCAAATAGTGGAGCGCATTTGATCCATCGTTGGTTTTCGCACTCGCGTCGATTCCAGATTGCAACAAGGTTTGAACTGCGTCAAGTAAGTTTGACGTTGAATTGTGTCGACACAAATAATGTAGGGCATTCAACCCATTGTAATCCTTGGCATTCACGTTGATTCCGCTTCGGATTACAAGTTTCATTGCGTCGGTCAATTTTGGGCTAGAATAATGCCGACACAAAAGGTGTAGCACATTACTTCCATCATGGTCCTTTGCGTTCACATTTATTCCGAAGCCAATAATGGTTTGGATTTTTTCGGTTAAATCCAATCGAGAGTCACCAGCACATAACTGAAGCAACTCTTTTTCTTTTCCAGTAAGCTAAATTGAATAAAATGGCGGTTGTAAACATGATTGCTTTAATTGCAAATAATTGAACAAACTTTATCTTTGATGGATTTTAGTTGACTGACGACTTCTGCCGACGTCAGTCTTTGATGGGGATCGTATTCCAATATTTTATTGAATATTCCATCCTCATAACAGTCTCTTAATGTGCGATCCATTTCTGGTAAAAAGAAGAAATTTTTCATTAACAGATAAAAAAAACAACATTATTTAGGTTATGAGGAATTACTTTGCATGTTGATGGGCTTTTTTTCGATTATATTGCCGGAAATTTCGTTTTCATTTTTCATGGAACCGTAAAGATGTTCGCCGTTTAAAAATAGACTACCGAAAACGAGTCCTTGTGCAAAGACGTCGCTCTTGACGGTACCTTGATACTCGCTTTCTTGTCCGTTGCTGCCCAATTTCAGCAACAACTCAGGGGCTAACCACACGTTATTTCTTTCGACTTTACTTGTTAATCTTGTTCCGTATTCTTGGTTGTTTCTGATCAGTCCAAAGTTCGTCCATTTGAGAGTTATCTTATCTTGGCCAGTAGGTCCCATCGAAATAATGACATTTGCTGGTTTTATGTCTCCATGAATAAAATTCTTTGAATGGATGTATTCGAGACCTGAAGCTAATTGAAGCAAAACTTCAATATGATGTGGCATAGGTCCATTGTATTTTCGGGGGTCATCCGTCTTCAAAAACAGCTGATCTAACGAGGCGACACACGATTCAAACGCATAATAGTTCCTTTTAACATGGTAACACAAAATAAGTCAATATTGGTATCATTTTCTGTTTTTAAAAATATAATTTAATCTTACCCGAAAACGCTGTCATTGTCACAATGAAGAATTTTGACGACGTTTGGATGATCTAGCTTTTTCACTGCATCTTCTTCTCCACCACGACGTAGATGAAATCTTTTTAATGCGACTTCTCGGCCATTGAACTCTCCTGTAAAGGGAAAGTCAATGCCACTAACTCCTTGTTCAACACGGCCAGCGTCAATCGAATTGGGTTCCATTTTTCGACCTGGAGTTTCTTATATATTTTTGACACACAAAAAAACACGATAACCGAATAGCTGAAACGAAAACGTTAAATTTTCGAATGGCGATGTTGCATTAGCTTCTTTCTAGTCTTATATCAATGGTCAATGGCAAGACTGATAATGCTTAATCTTGAACAACCTGAGTGATAGCACTACATAGTCTATACTAGCCAGGTTTTTGTTATCAGCTGAAAAAGTACCTCTTACACAACCAAGCGAGATAACAAAAAATCTTAATTTCTCTCATGGTTTTGATCAATTCAGACCAGAGAATTGATAGTCTGCCAATTCTGCGACACCACTGCTAGTCCCCACGTTATTTGAATGGGGCGAGTAAGGTTGCATTTGGGGAGTCGAAATGGCATCTGGGTTGAATGTCCCCCACTCCACCAGAATCAGGTGAACTAAAAGTAAAATGCTGCTGTTGGTGGTGAAAGTGGCTGGGTGTACTGTTCAGATGACCGGGCGAGTTGACGACAAAAGGAGAGGCCGGTGACGAAATGGGATGAGCCAGATGAGACTTTCACATCACCACCAAGTAGGAAGAAGGCGCGGGCAGCCCAGTCGGCCAGCTGGGAGTCATGGATGCTCGTCGAACATGCCAAAATCAGGGCAGTGGCACAGGCTTGATATTCTCGCAGAACCTGGAAAAAAGCACGAACGGCCCTGAAGCGTCGAACAGTAATTACCGGAGAATGTCCACCGGCCTAAGTTAGGTAACGACGTGGCAGCATTGCGTCGTCAGCAAAATGAACTTTCGAGGTACCACAGCATGTTGTGTTACAATTAGTGGAAGCTTGTGAGCTGGAGGAGCAAAAGTTGACGGACTTGTCTCTTGAGAGTTGGAATAACTTCTGCCAATGCCCACGTCTTTCCGTCCAGCGTGTTTTGCGTCTCTGACAATTGCTGGGCAGCTGGAAAAAGTGAATTGGGCTATGTCCAGACTACATCGTTCTCCGGGGCTGTGGCTACAAACGGGGTTCCGTGAGAATACAGGGCCGAATGGACTTGTTGAGGACGCTGAGGAGATGCATTGGTCGCGTAACCAGGCGGTAGACGCACTTGGACCAGCTGAATCGTCAAAGGGCGGCTAGAAGGCGTAGCTTCGTTGAACGTTGGACACCTGAGGCACTAATTTGCCACCGAATGCAAGTTGGTCGATTCGCGACGTCGACTCGATGGACGTCCGACTAACCAACGCTCGAAAACTGGAACGATTCACCATTCTGTTGAAGGAAAACTTACTCAGTAATTTCGTTTCTTTTGGCAACATTTCGTTCAATACCTGGAAATATTGGCGACAGACTGAACGACGATATTGATACCAATAACTGTCACCTAAGCCATGGCTTCCATTCTGCATCTAAATCATACACCTGAATGGTTCCCATTTTCCGGTCGTGAGACGAGCGAAAGGCCTGCGAATTTACAATCTAATTAGTATTGTATAAGAACAATATTTACTTTCAAGTAATACCTGATAAAAGAATTCGTAAATGCAGCCATGTCTCGCTCGCATCAAGATTCGATCGCCGGTGGTACCCGTGATGGTTACAATGTCAGCTTTCATCTATTGGAACATTGAACAATGGTTCGGATAACAAGTGCATTTCTTAGTAGTTAGTATTAAAGCTCGAGAATAAATAACTCCTATGAAAACAATTACCACAGCTGTGGCAAGGCACAAGAGGTGTGGTTGTGGATGTGTGGTTCATGACAGCTGCCTGGTTTGGCTGGATCAGTTATACAGCAATAATTTGTTCACCTAGACCATAGAAAAATAAACCTTCATCAACATGATTAAAGAAATACTAAGTTTTTGTCATATGTAGACATTCAGGTGGTATATTCTTACCTGTAGCCTTATCCGTTCAAACATATAAATGACTTTCAATGCTCAACCATTAATCAATATGGAAAAGCTCCATCATACATGCATGAAAGATGGATAAGTGGAAGTTAAATATGCATATGTATGGAAGTGCAATAGGTGACTTTACTAACACACATTTAGCAGACATAAGCCATGTTCCTCTCATTTTTTTTGGTCTCTGTTGTCATTGAAGGTCTTGCCAGTCTTGCTATACCAGCCAGCCTGTAAAAGAAAATTTTTAGTTGAAATTTAAGAAAAAATCTATCGAAATAAGTGTGCAGTTGCTTCTGCACATTACCTGTATTTCAAGAAGCCGGAATTGAAGTAAAATGCAGTTCATGTTGATACCATATGTTGTACATAGGTTTTCGGCATATTAACCTTTAATTCATTCTGGTTTTAGCATCAGGATTCTTCAACTCCACGCAGAACTGGTGCTGGGTCACTTGAAGCAAATACAAAACATTATTTTGCCGTTCTAAACACCTACCAATGGTCATCAATGGTCTATTGTGTTCCACTTCCAAAGTAAACATTTTGTACATTGCAGACAACGAGACATCAGAATCCCTTTTTGTTGCAAACATATTGAAGACGCGAAAACAAAACAGAATGGAATATGGAAATAGCTATGTATATAGGAATGACAACACAAGCTAACATTTAATGCTTGCAGAAACCATAAAACCTAATCCACTTTCAACGTATATTTTAAAAAGGAAATAACTCACGCTTTTTCTTGGAAAGTAGTAAACTGCGTGTTCCCGGTCGTCCTCTTTTCAGTGTCCCCGATTCCATGACGACCGGGGCCGAGCCTTTATGTCTTTTCCTTTATGTCTTCCCTTCTCTGATAGTTGTACAGCAAATAACGAAAACACGAGCAAAGAAGGATTTTCAGGAACAAAAATAATTAGATTGGAAAATTGCACAATTTTTCCTTATTTGGTCACTGTTGTCTAAATAAAAAAGAATTTTGGCCAAGAAAAGGCGTTGGCCGTCTGCTATAAGGACTGGAAGAAGGCAAACGCAACCGCACTACTCGAAAACTGTACATTGGTGGCATTTGACGTCGGCTATTTTGCACATTCCGAAACTTCCAGTTTTGTTCGTGTCTTTCGATACTATGGGGGAAATTCAGTTCGACCGCAATGAACTGTTAGGAATAGGTAAATCTGCCGGCGTTTTTCGAGGAGAGTTTAAAGGTCAACAATGCGCAGTAAAAAGAGTTGAACAACACAAAGTCAAAGAATGCGAAAAAAAGTTTATGGAAAAGTTGAATGGTCATCCACACATCGTCAAACTTCTCTACTGTGAAACAGTAGGCGAATTCACGTAAGGCTATTTTTTCTCGTTTTCGAAAGCTAAACGCTACAATTTCACTCCCGTTCAACAGTCAATACGTATTGGAACTGTGTGACGCCTCATTAGAAAAGCTGTTCCTGAAACCGGATGATAAAAAAAGATACAACGGACCGCCCATGCCACACGATCTACAAATTTTCCATCAATTAGCTTTAGGTCTCGAGTACATCCATTCGAAGAACTTAATTCATCGAGACATTAAACCGCACAACATCCTTATCTCGGTGCGAGGCGCCGGCCAAGACGCCGAGATAACAATCAAATGGGCAGACTTTGGACTGTCCAGAGAAGTGAAAAAAGATGGAAACTTCTCGACCAACGGTGGAATCGTAGGAACTGAAGGCTGGGAAGCTCCCGAAATACTGAGGCCACGATACAGGGTGAAAAATGACGATGGTGATGAAAACCAAAAATTTCGAGGCACTGTCAAGAGCGATATCTTCGCACTAGGTCTCGTCTTTGGATATCTGTTCTTGAAAGGCGGTCATCTTTATGGTTTCAATACTGACACGCTTGGCATCGTGAACAACATAATCGATAGAAATCCAATTCCCAACTTGCACAGTAATTCCAGACATGTATACTGTATACTGCGACCTTATTCTCTGTTAATCACATTGCTTTAATGTATAGAAATCGACGGCGAAACGCGAAAGTCCTACGCCGATGACTTACTAGAAAAAATGTTAGAAGACGAACCCAGAGAAAGGATGACATCGACGGAAGTCGTCCCACAATTGGAAAGCATAATGGAAAACAAGAGCTTATCTTTTTCTGTTCGGCCCGATGATAACATCAAAGCCAGCATAATTCGTCCGGGGATCGACGTGAACGTCGACCAAAAAACAATCATCAATCCCGAAGAGCCTTTGAAATATATGCGAAGATTGGAAATTAAGTTTGACCGTAGTGCTTTATTAGGAAAAGGGGGTTATAGCAGCGTGTACAGAGGCGTGTTTAAAGGCTGTGAAGTCGCAGTAAAAAGAGTTGAAAACTTTCGTAGCAACTCAAGAGAAGAAGAAGCTTTTCTGCGGCTAGACCACCCAAATGTTGTCAAACTTTTGCATTGTGAAAGTGATTGGGACTTCAGGTAAATTCATTTTTCCTGATTTTCAAAAGTAAAACTGTATCAGTTTCGTTGGTGTGTTAAAGGTTCTTTGCATTGGAATTGTGCGACGCTTCACTAGATCAGCTGTTCCTACATTCGGATGATCCCAGAAAATACAACGGACCTATGCCACGTCAAATCGAAGTTTTTCGCCAATTAGCTTTTGGTCTCGAACACATCCATTCAAAACAACTCATTCACAGAGATATTAAACCCAACAATATCCTCATTAAGCGAAGTCCTAGCCCAAATGAAGAGACGGTAATCAAATGGGCTGATTTCGGATTGTCTACACCCGTAAACGAACGGGGGACGTACACGTTGAGTGGAGTAAGAGGAACAAAGGATTGGATGGCACCCGAGCTGTGGAAACTGCGGAAACTGTTGGCAAACGCGCAATCGGAATGGGAGGCTCGAGGCACGGTCAAGAGCGACGTGTTCTCCCTAGGCCTAGTCTTTGGCTTTCTTTTCCTGAAGGGAGAACATCTCTACGGTTCCAACGAACTTGAAATTCAGAACAACATAATCGGAGACAATCCGATCAACACGCAACGCAAGTCCTAATTTACTAAAATAATTTTGTTTTCCGCTAACGATGTAATTTTGTGCGTGTAGGAATTGACGCCAAGGAGCGAGAATCTTATGCGGACGACTTGCTAGAAGAAATGTTAGAAAACGATCCTTGCCACAGGATGACGTCGGCAGAAGTCGTCCAAAAACTAAACTCAATCATTGAAAACGAACAATCAACCCAGCAACCCAAGAAAGAAAAATCGAAGACAACGCGCAGCCAAGGACGGAATATCGACACATTGCGTCGAAACATTTCAAATTCAACCGTAATAGACGAAATTCAACATTGCATCCAAGAGAAACAAGATTTGACGGAAGAGGACGCATATGGATGGAACGTGCTCCATTTACTGTGTAGATACCACTCTGGCCAATACCTCATCGACGCAGTTAAAATCTTAGTCAAGTCTGAAATCGACGTCAATGTGCCGACTGACGGTGGATGGAATGCGCTCCATTTACTGTGTCGATACAATGAAAGCAAAAATTTAATCGACGCAATGACATTATTAATCAAAAAAAAATCGACGTGAAAGCAAAGGCCGAATTCGGGTGGAATGCGCTCCATTGTTTGTGTTCTAACAATTCAGACTCAAGTTTGAGCGAAGCAATGAAACTATTGATCGATTCCGGAATTGAAGTCAACGCGAGGCGGAACAATGGATGGAACGCGCTCCATATTTTGTGTCGGTACAGATCAAGGCAATATTTAAAGGACGAAATCAAAGATTTAGTCCAATACGGAATTGACGTGACGACAACGAACACTCGTGGATGTAACGCGCTCCATTACTTGTGTTCATACAATTCAAGTGCAAGCTTAACCGACGCTCTTCAATGCTTAATCAAACTCGGAATCGATGTGAACGCACGAGACATCAATGGACGTAACGCGCTTCATTATTTGTGTTCACACAATTCAAGGTCGAACTTGATTGAGGCAATTGACCTTTTGAACGAACACAAAATCGACGTGAACTCAACAGACAAACATGGATCTAATGCGCTCATTTGTTTGTGTCGGAACAATTCAAGTACTACTTTGACTGACGCAATTCACCGCTTGATAAAATATGGAATAGACGTGAACGTAAAGGACAGTGATGGATGCATTGCGATCCATTATTTGCGTGAGCTCAATTCAAGAAAACCGAGCCAACACTTACGCGACGCAATAAAAATCATTGAGGATGCAACAAAAGCCCAACTAAACGGGCAATATGAAGTTTGACATCCAGACTGACAGCATAAAGAAGGTGGAAATCTGACCTGAAAATCTGGTTGAATAATTCCAATAGTCGTGACATCTCTCGCTGCTGTCCTCTGAATCGGTTCCCAAATCTTGGCAATAGGGATGCTCTACTGCTTCATCTAGTAGGTTTCCTGCTGAATCAAACACAATGCACCACGATAATTATTGGTTATTAAAAATCATAAATCTATGTCTTGGTTTATTCTGATACCTTCGAATACATCGATGTTCTTTTCACAACCCCTTCATATGGTTACGATGATGACTCAAGTATTTGTTAAACTGCTTCTCGTTTGCTATTTCAAATGTTTGTCGACACTCTTCTTTTTCAATACACGAGTTTTGTGAATGGATACGGGAAAAATGATCCAGTTCATCTGGGTGTTGTGATAATTCAACTAGAAATCTGTTGAACAACAAAATAAGAGATTAGGTGAGCTATGGCATGTTGTGCGAATGGGCGTTAACGCGCAGCCTCGTTCAATACCAGCAGCACGAAACTAAATGGGTTTTTTTATGCTGGCAAAAATCTCAGGAAACGTACATGAACCAAGAACTTTGATCCGACATTCGAACGTGATGGCAAAACTGCACAGCACTAGAACTGTACAAAATGTAAAGCTTGGAAAATGCAAAAAAAAACTCACCTAGAAAGGCAACAGTCTCCTTTTGACGGATGCAGTATGATCGACATCTGGACCATGTTGAAGGCTGGGATTAACTTTCCTACAAATTCAGAGTTGATACATAGGAATCTTCCAAGGTTGTGCTTGAACCAATTTGTAATTTGTCCATGATTGCCATTTGAAACCTAAAGTGTTTGGTTTACCAGGACTTGCTGCTCCACACAAAAAACAGTACCCTAATAAATGAAAATAATAATTTGAAGCAGTTCAGCAAAAAGAAAAAAAAAGGCAGTAAAGCAGTTAGATTAATATTGGTTGCAAACAATATGTGAATCATTCATTACCTCTGTCATCTTCCCAGTGCATGGTGTACATGTTGCAAGTGACCCCGTTCCTAATCATCCAGGTAACTGTAGGTCATTATGAACAGTAAGTAAGGGAATGAATCCATTTTGTTAGTTCAGATTTCATTTTTTCACCTAGCAACACAAGTATCTGCTACACTAGAAATGTAAAATGTTGCATTTGTTCCAACGTATCAGTAATGCTTGATGAAATATTATTGTATGGTACCTTTAGCAGTTTAGCCCATTAGGATGGTGACTCCACGTGTTCGACCACTGCAAACCCAGTATGCAACTTATGAACCGATGATAATGGCATCGCTAAATAGTTTTCACTAATATGATTGGTTGATTGCATATTGTAAATGGCTGCTGTTTCAAGAAATATCAAAAATGATTGAAATAATCATTCGTTTATGTTGAATCAGAAGAAAAATCCACTACTTGAATGCCAATAGGTTAAACTACTTGAGTGAGAAGTGAGAACACGAACACATGAGGTGATCGCAACCGAATTCGAATGAAGAATGAACCAACAACCAAGACACAAAAATTTGGGTGGCGCAAGGCGCGCAACTGGCGGCCTGGCGCCAACAGGCGGCGACGTTGCCAGAGCAGAAATCAGAGCCTGTTTCCTGTTTGAATATTTTGACAAGAATCCAGAGTGCAGAGTCATGATTCATGAAGAAACCAAGAAAAGCAAGAATTGCAAGAAACAACAAATAAAACAGAGTAAACTGATTTGAGCAACTTTATCAGCAACATTTGAAAGTATAATATATTCATACAAACAGTGGTTTGTATGAACAGGTTATCAAAAGAAGCATTTGTTTCAAAAATTTATTAGAATACTCTACAGCTCAGTCAAACTCTCCATTTAAAAAAAAACCTATAACATCCCTCGTGTTATCACTCCTGGTGGTGGAGGGCTTATGTCATTCAGGCCCTTGATGGGCTCTTGCCTTAGTTTGGCTGCAGCAATCTGAGTCAGGGACTAATGAGTTTAAAAATAAATATAACATGCACCAAAAAAAAAAAGAATTACAATTTAGTAATTGCCCATAGTCTCTAACAAGAAATGCCAATTACCTTGAAAGTCCTTGGCTCCCAAATGGCAAGATTGGCAAGGGTCTTTTTATCAAGTGCAATTTGGCATCTGGCCATTCCCCTAACCAAAGCTTCGTACGAAGAGCCCAATTCTCTGCATCCTGCTGAAATCCTTTGCTGCCATAACTAATGATGAACCATAACCATCAGTTGGTTTTTAAATTGAAAAGATAATATTTATATACCTCAATGGCATCTTTCTTTTTCAGTTTACGTCCTTTTTTAACATAAACCAAAGCCCTGTGGAGATATTTGATGGCTATGCTGTAGCAGTTTCTCTTTCGACCTCGGTAATGCTAAACAATTGGGGCAAAAAAATTTTGCGATTAACACGAATTGCAGTGTCAGAAATATTGGGAAAAAAATTTCAGATTATTTAACAACAACAAATTGAACCAACGGCTGTCAATTTGAAGACTCGTCTTCGTTTCCAGAAATTGTCTGCTTTAGGAGCCCGGTTGAATAATACTCTAGTAATCAACATTTTCAAGGTTCTGCAGGATTTGGTTAAGTGAAATAACAAGAAATAGTAAATTAACGGACTAGAAAACCGAATGGACTATTTACGGCAATTCGATGAAGTCGGACTAAATCGAGAGCAGACAACGAGACCACACTTTTATGCAGCGTTGCCTGAGTCGAAGTTTCACTGTAAAAATTAATTTAAAAAAACACGAAAAATTATAGAAAATTTTGATAATAATCTTGCTTTATTTCTCAATTAACTCCCATGGTTAGTTAAGACGTCGTAAAGCTGCTTGGTTGATGGGTATCCCAGAAGAGAAAATAAATTACTGGCATATGCAAGCGCCAAGCGGACGAAGTATGAAATGAAATCAATCCAATATAATGTTGGGCAACCAAATAGCAATAAAATGAAATATCACTACTCAGCAACACAGTTTCTGACTACTGTGTTTTCAATTGATAGATAACGAGCAACTCTTAAATAGTTGAAAGCCTCAAGGACTTGAGGATGGAATGAACAATAAGCGAAGCTGATTCTTGACAGGTTTCAGGGCTTCGACGTCGTCGTCCCAGTCTGTGTCGCTGAGAATGGAAAGGATCTCATCTTGGTGATTGGCCAGTGACGAACTAATATCAGTTAGCGTAAGAAGCGTCTCGTACAGCTTTGTGGCTGTGATTTTGCGCACGCGAGGGAACCGGTTGACCAACAGATTGAGAAGATGAATGATGGACTTGTCGAACGTGATTTGATCACCTCTGAGTAGGTGGCAATACAAATCGACAGACGAAATCAGCAACTGCAATAGGAAGATTAAAGGTATCGTTAGGTATAAGATTATTTACCCTAGCGCAAAACCAAAAGTGAAAGCGTACCTTTAATGGCTTACTACCGCTGGTCATCTCTGTGCGTATCAGGGTCAGTAATGACAGCGAAATTGATTTGAAAACCACATCCAGACATCCAGAAGATAGGATGTGATCCAGGAAATTGAATATATAAGGCATTAACCGTGCATTGTTTAAATTGTCTTTAAACACGTCCAAAATATCTCTGGTAATTAGATTCAATTCATCCAATTTATTCTCTGCCACCAGTTGGCGAAGGTAACCCAAAAACGGAGTGCTGGAACTTTTGACCTGTCAATCGGCTGAGCTTATTAAAATAATCTAAATTTTGACTTTCGAGCTGCCTACCAAACTTTCTGTGAGACTTCCGATGCTGGAGACGAGTCCGGCGATGACGGCTTTGCGGTAGGAATTGAGCTGCATCACCTTCAACCACAGATCGAAACATTCCTTCTCAGTAGAAATGTCCAGAGGAGGCGGTGGAATGATGGAACGCAGCTCGTTGAGTTGCTCCACGTGAGGAATGGCAGGATCACTATTTGAACAAAGCAGTGAAGGCTTAAAGCTGAACGATGTTAAGTTCAATAACAGCAGTACCAGTATATGAGAGAGGAAAACACGTCGGTAGCTAACAATCGCGTTCGACGGATTTGTTCTGTCGATTGCTTGGCCACTGCATGTAAAACTGAACGGACCATGTCCGGCGAAAGGAGTTGTGGATACGATGTGTTGGCCAATGCCAAAATAACCTGTAACGTTATTTTCACAACAAAATTCCACCGATGAAACCTTACCAACCTTTAAAAAGATCAACTCATTGAAGCTTCAGACCTGAATGGATGACATTGCTGATTCACGAACAATCGCGCCAATGTCCCCACGGCTATCCACCGTGTAATCATCGAGGCTGTCAATTAAAGTGCGGAATATTTCCGCAAACATTTCTTGATCAACGCCATCTGCAAAGATGAAACATTGAGCTAAAAAAAAATAGTAGAATCTAGCAGATTGCATACCAAAGTTGGATGGCGCAATGCCGACGGTAGAGCAAACAAGCGAAAGCGCAGTCAATGCGTTTTTTCGAGATTCTGCCCATTGAAACGTTTTGTCGGTGATGCGAGCGCAAACACACAACTGTTTAACGACTTGGGGCAAAGAGACAGTGAGGAGAAAGCGCGGCATGGAGCCCAGGGCCAATGCATTTCCCACTCTCGCCTGTTGATTGTTGCTCGTGACTTCCGGCAAGAAATGGTTTAACAAGGCGGTAAGTTTCTCGACTGGCTGATGCTGGAAATATTGGCCAATCAAGGCAGTGACCGCACTGACGGCTGACTGTTGGACGTTTGAATCGGATGACGCAAGACATTCCCGCAATGCTTTTAGCCAATGATCGACGACACTGTCGGGTAAAGGGAAGCCACCAGAACTTAGATCTTGCACAAAATGGCAAACGGCTATGCGCATCTGATCACCGCCAAAGCTTCGCCAAAATCGCTCATTCAAGATATCATCGCAAGTGTTGATAATGGCTCCCATCAATGATTGGTCTGAAAAATGATGAAAAAGTTTAATTAGGGAAAACAACCAACTTGCAGGATAAAAACCAAACACAATACCAAGTTCATCTGTCAGCGGCCGCTGCTTATCTTTCGCTATTTGACACAGGGCGTTAATAATTTTTCCACCGGCCAAAACGCTTCCATGCCGCAAATAAAGTTCGGGATTTGTGCAGCGAGGTAGAATTTTTGTTAGAAGAATGATCTTCATGTTCTCGGGATCCAAAAACGTCATTTGATGTAGCGCCTAAAACAAGAAAAATGAAGGTTTCGAAGGTCAAATATTTAAAATCCACAGTACCTGAGACGTCAGCTGTCTAATAACCGTGTCCCAATGCACGGTTTTACGTTCCACTAAATGTTGGATAAGATGAGGACGGTATTCTTCGTATTGTGCCACAAATAGACTGGCAAAAATAATGGAATTTTAAAAGATGCACATGCAATCTATGAGAGAAAGAGGCAACAAATAAAACTCACCTTAGCTGGAGATAGGCATTCTTACGCAAACCAACAGCAAAGTAATCGCAGGTGGTGAGGATGTCGATCCCGTGTGGAAAAGTGCCCTGACGACCGACGTGTTCTTGGAACGCCGATGCCGCAGCCCGTCGGCAGTTTACTTCACGGTCAAACACCGTCGTGATGACTAGCGCTTTAGCCAACTGGTGTACGAAAGGCTGGAGCAAAGCCGGATCGTAAGACCGTGCTAAGGCCCAGCAAAGATAGCACGCTGCATCGCGCACAGCTGAGCCTACCGAAAAGTTACCCCGCAGTTCATCGTACAGCATGGCCTGTTCGACGTAAGGCAAGACAGACGACAGTCTCTGGGGCAATAACAAGCCACGGCGTGCTACAAATTACGTTAACAACAGGTGATGTCAAAATCATATCCTCGATTTAGAATTTCAATCTTACCTAATTCGGCCAAAGCCAAGCATCCCCCATGCCAGGCCATATCAGATTCCCGCAGTGAAAAAAGTTCCATAATAGATTCAATTACTTGATCAGCAAAGTTCTTTGGCAGACGGCTTGTAAGTCGTCCTATGCCTTTTGCTGCAGAGTACCTGCGAATAACAAATTAACCAATCAGAATCGTAACTCATTTCAGAGAAGGAAAAGTTTTATACTGGACTTCACGGTTCTTATCTCGAAGTGCTTGCAGAATTTCGTCAAGCACTTCTTCGATTTCTTCTGGTACGTCGTAATCGTCGTCGTCTTCATCGTTTACTGAAGTCAGTACTTTATTTTCAATGGGTTTGCTTTGGAGGAGATTGGCTGCTAATGATCTGCTGCCGCGCTGATATCTCCAGGTGGCAATGCGAGGTTTCAGAAATGTTAGACCTATAATCAAAAATATGAAAATGAGCTGAATTTGGTGACGAATGAATGAAGGAATCACCTATTCGCTGTATTAGCTTCACCAGCGGTTTTTTAACAATTAACAGTTCTGACGGGGGAAATTTCACCGTTAGAATTGTGCGTAGTACGGTATGAGCATAATCCATCATCTGCTCACGTTGGCCATGTTTGAATACGCCGGCCAGTGTTGAGATAACACCTTTTTTAAACTGAGCATTTTCTTTTAAAAGAACCTTTGTTGAAATTTCAGGTGGAAGTCAATGAGAGAGTTGTTGAGAAATGAAAATCAATGATACCTCATGAGCCCACTGGATATATCCTGGTAGGAAGGCTTCTTTGACATCAGGCCTCGTAAGGTAGATGGCTGACACATAAAAGGCCATATCTTGTGCTTTTGTTGCCTCCGCCACATATTTTTTGCAAACATTAAGTATCCTTTAGGAAAATTGTTTTGGATGATTAGTCAACAACACACAGTATCTAGAAATCCTTGTCAATCAATTGTCAGTCAAAACCTTTCCATGATTGGCTCGGAAGTGTTGGTGTCAAAGCGCTGCAGATGAAAAGGAATCTTGACAACAATGCTGAGCCAAAGGAGTAAACCATAATGAGTCTCCCACTTTAATTGCAGAACAGGATCTTGGTTTTCCAGATAATTTAGTAAAGGCTCAAGATCAGCCACCTAGTGAAAAAAAATGCTGTTGGTAATGTACTCCATTGAAATGACAGTTTTAAGAAGGCCTTACCTCATGTGGCAGATGCCTCGCTACTACCTTGTAGCCCCTAACTTTTGATATGAAGTAAAGGCAACGAAAAGCAACATGCTTAACCTCATAATGAAGCCCTTCATCTCGGACAATGCTAATGATTTTTGTGAGGAGGCCATCGAGATGAGAATCGATCAAGTGTGGTTGCTCTTGATACTGATCTAAAATGAAGGAGAACCTTTGCCAATTTTTCTCCACCAAGCGAATATCTGTTGGGTTGTTTTGTTGTTGAACTGAGATCTTCAATTCGTCGATAAGATTGGTAACCTCCGAGTGCTCGGTAAAAGATTCCTTTGAACACCCAAGGCCTATAACATCAACTTCTTTCTCGAGAGTCTCATCTGCGACTTCAAGTGTCATTTTGATTTCTCAGATAGAGTAGCAAGTAAAGGTTGAAATGAACAGCAACAACAAAATGGGCGGAGCTACCCACTCCAGATTTCGTAGATGACCGCGTTTTCTTACTGTATCAGCTGATTGTTTCTGGAAACCAGCGCCACCAGTGTTGAATAATTAAAAATCACTGACTACCTTACCACTCCTTCATGACCTTACTTAGGAGTTACAGTTACGTTATTAAGGGCTTTTGATGGAATTTTCTTATTTCTCTAAGAAGTGCAGCCCTATAAACTTGTATTTTTCTAAAATCTAAAGAAAATGTTAACAAAGTTCACTTTTTACTTTTTCAAACCCTCTTTTGAGGTGTTCAAGATACCCCTTTTCACGTTACGAAAATCCCGCTTATTTTATTGACGAAGTTTAAGTACTGTATTTGACGGTATAAAAGATTTGACTGCAATTAATTAATTTATTAAGGTGTCGGTAAACAGTCTAGTGGATAAAGTGTACATATGTTTACGTATGTAGACGAAAGAAATGGAGAGAATCAATAAACGTTCGGGCTTACGATGTGATCATGGACAATATCGTATATTCAGATCCACAACCGATGTTCGATGTTCTTTCGTTCCCTAGCGGCCGCTTGCTTCAATCGTGATTTACATGGTTTCGCCGAAAGGTTCAAACTTACTGGTTCTTTATACGAGACCACTATACTACGTGCAGTAGTTAAAGTGGGTCAAGTTCACACTGACTGGATTCGGACAGCGGGTCATCCGACACCCAAAAATTTTTTGAAATTTGAGCCAGCGTGACCCCGTTTTTTTTAAATAAATTTGTTCGCAAATTAACCATTTATTCCCTCTCGGAATTAACAAGGAGGTCTACGGGACCTACTCCACTTCCGTTTCCTGAGTTGCTACCGTTTTTACCAAAATCTTGTAAACGGTATTACAGATTTTGAAGCTGGATAGCTATAATTAGCTTTTCGTGACATTACTAATTATAAATCGAAATGTTATTTCCGGAACAACGTGCCATTTCGTGTTTTCTGGGATAAGGGGCGGAGCTACAAACTCCGGAATTCATAGATGAACGCGTTTTCTTGGTGTATCAGCTGATAGTTATTGGGCGACAGCGCCACTAGCGTTGAAATCACAAGGTACAGGGACGTCTGTTATCTATGGCTTTTTATGGAATTTTCTCATATCTTTAAGATAGGCTGTTTTTTTTTCAATTGACGATCTTGTGTTGGTCTAAAAGCTGAAAAAATGTTAACAAAGCTCATTTTTTACTTTTCCTTTTTCCCTTTTGAGATGTTTGAGATACCACTTTTCATGTTCCGAACAACTCGTCCATTTTATCAACGAAGTTTAAGTACTGAATTTAACCGTATAAAATACTTGACTATAAATCATAATGATAAGGGTGTCGGTAAACAGTCTAGTGGATAAAGTGTACATATGTTTACATATGTAAACGAAAGAAATGGAGAAAACACATAAATGTTCGGCAAAAGCGATCATGGACAATATAGTATATTCGGACACGCACCCGACGTTCGATGTTCTTTCGTTCCTAACCGGCCGCTTGCTTCAATCGTGATGAAGTCGGTTGCGCTTTCAATCGCACCAATCGATCTGTTAATTTCACAGGAGACCACTGCACGGGGTAGTTTGTGGGTCCAGCTCATACTAGACCGTTACACAGCTATACAGTGGGTCAAGTTCACACTAGATTGTTATCTGGGCACAGCGGGTAAACCTGATATCCTTTTTAGTTATCGTAATATCGAAAGTTCCATGCTTCGTTCGCACCATACGCATTATTCGAATTAACACGACACCTGGTTTCGATATTCGAAATAAACAAAGTTGCTAAAAAATTGTCGTATGCCACTCGAAGTCCTGATGCAATGGTTTGTGATGACTGTTTCCTTGTTTCTCGTTTTGTTACGTTGCTTAAACACTGAGAAATTCCATAGGAAAGGAAAGCATTGACGCACAAAGTGTATGACGCAAAAATGTTTCGTGATAACTGCAGTGTGCTAAGATTTTACAGATTCTTTTTTCTTTGTTCACTGGGACAGTCGACAATGGATGGAGATGGAGTATTGCCCGCCATTAGAAAACTACACGTACGGCGTTGCCAAATGCACCCCAAATGTCATTGACTCACAGAGATTACGAGATTAGTAGAGATTCACAGAAAATTTTTGGTCTTCTGTCTGGTGATATTCTTGAAAACTGTTACATCTAATTTCTGAAATCTTATATATGTTTCTTCTGCTTATATTTCTTATCTGTTTTTCTCGATCTACTGGCGCCAGCTTTTTTGGCAACGTTGGCGCCTGCTATCGTCGGCCATTTTAGTAGTAATGTCTTCAGTAGTCCACGTCCAGTCTCCACTCCATCCAGACTCCAGTGCTTAGTGTTTATGGCCAGCTGGCCACACGGCACAAGCATGGCACAAGCATGGCACAAGCATACAGGGTGTAGAGTGTCATGAAGTTACGATACAGAAGTGCCACAGTTCATGGTATTGAATTCTCAATGTAATTTAGCCACCATTCCATTAATGAGCAGTTTTCTTCTAGTCCGTATCACGCAAGAACGTTTATTATCATTTTCATGATGGATCTATCAAAGTGAAACGTGTTGGAGCATTATGATTGAAAATCTAAGTACCATCTGCTTGCTACGTGTTGTGAACTTTAACGTATCTGTTTGCATGAAAAGATCATCAATTTGTATTTGATTTTTCTTTTTCTCTTGTGTAGATGATTCCCTGCAGCAGTCCTGTGTGAAACTTCACGGTTACTGTGCTGTTCGGCCAACGTGGTCGAAAGCTGAATGTGTCACGTTCGGAGTCGCCCTTTTAAAGGTACCATACAATATATTTGTTTACATGTTATTAACCTGTTGTGATAAAATGACAATTTTTACTCCTCTAGCGTCAGTCATAAATAATGAAAATGGGAATTTTTTCTCAGATTTTCAGGGTTTATTGTTTGAAATAGTCAAAAATAGCCGTCCTTCTGAAGGGATTACTTCAATTTCCAACTGGCAATTGAATTTCTGAGCTGTGGTTAGCCCCGAGAAGTACCACACATGAGTATGTGTGTGACATTGCAGCAACTCCAAGTATCGACTTTGAAAGCTATTGGAAAATGTTAAGAGTCTTCACTTACATCAACGTGATAACCGAAATCCCGCAGATTCATTCATCAGTCGAAGACGTAAGTATCAAATTCAGATCAGATTTTGAGAGGTGCACGTGTTAGTTGTAAACTAGGGTTGTTAGAATCTTTCTTTGTTTTCTTCACCTTATCTAGTGACGCTTTTTGTTTCGCATGTGTGATATACTAGCGTAAACTTGGTATTCGTGATTCACTGTGATTACCATATGGTAACTGTTGATTCCATTGTTGTAACCACACTGAAATCATGTTGTTAATCTCGAAATTAACTTTTCAAGTGATTAGGAGAGGGCACAGCTGCACACCCAGATGCGTGAACAAGTTTAGGCGAGATTTTAAGTAGCGTGTATTTTATTTTAAAACGAAAAAAAAAACGTTAATAATTTTTCATGAATTTATTTTTTTAAGGTTATCTGAACAGATAGACAGAGAAACGAAGAGAAGTCAGTCAATCCGATGAAAATGATTGCGAGCAAAGGAGGTTGAGTTTACTCTGTTGGGTTGGGCTTCTCTTCCGATTCCGCTTCGCTCTGTTTCTTGTCCGTGTATGTCGTTGGCATCTGAAAGTGCAAGTTGTGAAAAATCTCATTGAAATTTAAATTCAATCCGGATTCAAGCCAATCAATACCGAGAACGGCAGGGTCATCGGAGTAGTGTACCAAAAGTGGTAAAAGAATGACTTCTTGATCTTCGTACTCGATTGAAGTGGTAAATTGCCCTCTGATAGGAATCTCGACGCCCGCCATATCCCACAGTTTCGGTGCTGGAGACAACGGGGGTTGTCCCAGTTTTTTCCACAACTTAGTCCCAATGCTCGTAACGTGGGGCCCCGTGTCAATTAGCATGTTTATGTTCGCGTTTCTGCATTTGACATCGGCGAAGAATCCATTTGACCAGACTGACTGTCGCATGTGTTTTAGCAAACGAAATTTTTTTTGGAGATCCTGCGTACCCCGTTTGAGCACAACGCCTTGGTAGAGAAGTTGGTTCATGTCGAAGTCCAACAGAAGCGGGATCCAGTTACGTCCCAGTAGATTTGGTGTATCGTCTGAAGTAGAAATCATCAATGGCGCGCTAGTTGTTTCGCCTCCAAATCCCACTTCTGCTTCCAATATGCCTGCCGAGGGAACGTGCGTGTGCGTGGCAGAGTAGACACGGATATTGCTCGGTTGCATCGTGGGCATCCCAATGTCTCTCCAAACCCTGTTGCTGACGATGGTCCAGTGCGCTCCTGAGTCGAACAAGAACTCCACCGAGTGCCCGTTAATTTGGATGTCCAAAAATATCATCCCGTTTTTTCTTATCGCCTTTGGAACTTCAGTCATTATCGAAAAATGAAAATTCAAGCTTTGCCTGCAATCTTCACGGCTGATGTGGTCATCCTCCAAACAACGTATCGGTAAGCACCCAAAGTAATTGATTGCTACGATACTTGTGTATTTTGAATGCTATTATGTTAAGGTTATAGCGGTTATAGGTAACTTCGAATTATTTCACACCTATTTCAATCATCGCTCACCATTTTCGGTGTTGAAACAATTAATATATCATGAGTCAAAAAGTGTATTACTCCGTACAGGTGAAATGTCTGTTATTCGGATGCGCAATATTACATTCATTCGCTTTGTTTCGTTGTCTGTCCGCATGCATGTGCGACTCTGGCGTCAAATTCACGATTTCGTGAAAATTCTTATCAATCAACCTGTGTGTTACCAGGTTTTCAAGTGATGTTACATGTGAGCGTGACTCTACCACCAAATGTAACATAATTTTTTTCGAGATAAGTGTACAACTCGTTTCATTTACCAGATTGATTGATTAGATATAATTTATGACTGCATTAATTTTTCCAGGTTTTCTCATTTTCTTGTTTTCTTATTTTTACAGTGACATTTTGACTTCCGAGAGATGCAGGTCTTCGTTGCAGTTGATCGTGGTCCCATCGTCTGCTCCACAACTGGTACTACAGGTTCTGATGTTCAGTTCATGATTCCATCTCTCGTCTCATCGTTTCACAGAACCAACTGCCGCAGATATTCTACGATGAGTATTATTCAACCTGGGCAAAAATACCAGACAATATCGGGGAAGGAAGACGAGGCGTCAGATTTACAGGTACTGGCTCGTTCTTTTTTGTTAAATGATTCAAAATGCTTCCGGTACCTCTTCAATTGCTATATTTCCCGCCCATTTTTTGTTTCTTCGTAGTAAAGCATTGCTAAGGTCAAAAGATAGACTACTTCAGCATTGATATTCAGTACTGATCAGTTGGAATTTTTGTCTACATCAGTCTACATGAAGAAGGAAAAAATCATTGAGGTATATCACCATGCTTGTTTATTTGAAAGTTACTGTTGGTGCAGCATCCAATTTTGGCCATATATGAAGATTAGGGCTCATCACATAAAACCCTGGTTAGGGAATGGCCAGTTCACAAATAGCTCTTGATGAAACAGAGACTTGAAATTTGGGATCCAGGGGACTTTCAAGGTAATCACGTAGAATCACTGTAAGGTAGTTTGCTTAGAAAACTGTGGATAATGAGTTAACAGTTATTATTTTATTTGTTTACTTGTTATCTTTTTTCCCTACGTCTTTATGTTTCAACCCAGAAGTCATTGGCTTATACTTCTAAACGAAGGCAAGAGTTCGGCAAGGGCCTTTGGATGACATCAGCTCTCTACGACAAGAAATGGTAACACAAGAAAGTTTTAGGATTTATTTATTTTTTCCATTATGAGCAGCAAATTATTCTTATAAAAAATCTTCTTTTAGGAATGGATATAGGTGAAAAATCTTGTTAAGGATGTTTGACGGGTTGTGTAGCTGTGTAGTGGCAGTCCTCGAGACAGATAGCTAAAAGGTTATTTTGCTTTAAGATCTAGTTTATGACATAAGAAAGAGCATGCTTTTATTGATAATCAACTGCTACATTTTTTTTTGCATTTTAAAAGAAAATTGAATATCAAATCACCTAGTCCATCACCAGGGAACGAGATTTGGAACGAGGAATAAAAAGTTGAGTAGAGGAGAAAAAGAACATGGGGGTAACAAATGAAAAGGAATTGGGACTAGTGCGCCTCTGTGTTGGTGACCATTTTCCGCGCTCACGTGAAACCATCGTTGAAGGAGTTGGAAAAAACTGTAATCAAAATTAAATGGTATTTGATCAAATTAACCGATTCTACGATGCACGTTGCTGTAGGCTTGAGAGCGCTGGAAAGACGTGAATTGTCCGGCGTCGTGTAAATCAATCACTGCTCCAAAGAACAATCAATCATTTCCTTGACCAAGGTAAGTTTATGTAATGTTTACTAATCGTACCTTCAATATCGGCGCTAAATCCAGTCGGCGCCAGTTGGTCATTGACTGGCGACGGCTGTGATTCCAACGAGTTGATTCCCTCTCCGCCAACAGCGACCTGATGTTGCATCAGTGTCTGTTTATTGTTGTAGACTGAAACTCGCACCTCGGATCGAGCGAAAATGACATGCGATCTCACTCCCCTCTGCTACCACAGGAAAAGAAAATGGTTGCAAATTGTTGTAACGTTTTTGGACGGTTAGTTTTTCCCGTTACCTGTCCGATTGGTTTTCCGCACCAACGAGCTTCGAACCCGTTGCCTTCGCGCTCGATTTCAACGTAAGCTCCGGCGCAGTCCAAAGTGTAAGGGGCGCTCATGTTGTGGAATGTTAACAACAAATGAAGACCAGGATCCGTCTAGTAAGTTATTATTATTATGTTTTTAATGATGTTTCACAACAATGAAATTAATTTTACTTGACAAATTTTTCAAGTGAGGACCACCTACCTTGATATGCAAATCGCATTCTTCTTCTAGCGATTGGGCGTCTTCACGAATTTCAGATTCCGATGAGGCCATTTGGCGGCTAAATCGGCCGGAAAAATTGGGCGACAATGCCCGTCGAAGGGGCAGAGGCTGCGAGCGTAGGAACTGGCGGAACGCGGGGCTGTTGACCAAGTCTGCGGCATCCGTGATGGATCGTTTGGTTCGTTTGAAAACAGACTGGAGCAAACCGGAAGTGCGGCGGAGGAACGAGGACGACGTGTCTTTGGGGTTGGTCAGAGAGTTGACGATAGTGCGGATGCGGTTGAGAAGAATGTCGTCGTTGCGAAATTCCGGCGGGGACTCGTCTTCAACAACGTCAACAACCGTGTCCGGCTCGTCGTTTCGATCCACATCCGAAATGGCGGCGGCCGACTCGTCTGATCCGCTTCCTTCCGCGGGCGATTCGACTTTAACGAGAATCGGGTCACCCATCTCGACCACGCCTAGAATTTCTACGGGTCCGTCCTGTTCGATTTGGATTTCCGGTTCATCCATGGCGGGGAATTCCACTGCAACCGGAGGCGATTCTTTGAAGAAGGCCGAACCACCGCTGCCTTCTGTCCCGTCTTCGTTTTGAATGGCCGGAATTGCGGCTGACGTGTCTTGAATTGAATCCGCCAATCCACTTCCCAGTTCATCGTTTGATTCCGGCTCGAGCCCAGTTGACCCTGGATCGTCGGACTGCTTCAGCTGGACAGCGTTCATCTCCGTTGTTATTTCGTCCAATTGCAAATCGTTTGGCAGCAAATGTACGCTGGACTGCTGAATTGAGAGTACGGACGCCTGCGTTCCAGTTGTTTTTGCTGGCCAGCTGGCGGAAGACGTGGTCGTTTCGATTTCTTCTGCGTGCGTATCGACGGCGAATTCCAAGTCGCTTTTGAAATCGGCAAGTGTCACTGCGTCTAATTCGTTTGTTTCGGTTGTTTCAACTTCTTTGACCTGATTTTCAGATTGAGGCACATCCGGAACGGACATGAGAATGTGGGCAATATCCTGGAAATCCTCCTTCAGCTGAGAAACGACGTCAGGGAATTTGCTGGCGGATGAGACGGGCTCGTCCGTTTGTGTCTTGGCTATTTCGACCTGGACGCTTTCCGTCACTGTTGGTTGTTCCGTTGCCGGTGGCTGGATGGATTGCGGCACCACTACCGCCGGATGAAGCAGATCGGCGTTGTCTACGCTAATCGATGCTTCGCTCTTCACGCTGGACGCTGGCGGAGGCGAGGTATGTGGCCGCAGTTCTTCCTCTTGCATAATATTCTCCAGTAATTCGGCCTTGGTTTTTACCTCGACGTCCATCAGCTGGACGCCGCTGGTGATGGGCTCCATGTTGAACTCTTGGAGCGGCGATGCAGTCGTGAACATTGGCACCTCTTCCCCATCGCCGAGTGATTCTCGTTGCAATTCTTGGCCATTGTTTACTAACACCTGATTGATTGTTAACTCTGTCGTTTGCAGTTCCGTTACGTCAGCGACGGGCAATTCCGTCACGTCCGTCGATGGCTGTTGATTCTCGGTTGTCTCTGCTTGGACGTGGTCGTTGACCCGAGAAAGAGCATCTGAAGCGGCGTCAGCAGGTACGGCATCCTCGACGGGCGGTGCGTGAGGCGGGATGGTTGTGACGTCATCGGTGACCTTGAGTCCCGTCAAACCGGTCGACGTCTCCTCTTCGTGTTCGGATTCCGCTATTTGAATCGAGTCAGAGATGGCCACCCTCTCGGTCGAAACAGTTAGGTCTTCTTTGATGGCCGGCATGGAGGTGGTCGTCATTTTCGATTCGATGGCCAGTTCTTCGTCGTTCGTCCGCCATGTGGTCAATCCGGACGTCGTCGATAAATCGGGGATCGATTCCTGCCTCTTGATTCCGTCTTGTGGCTGTTCCTCCTCTTCTTCCTGCTCATCAAAACGCGACTGCAGAGACAATTCTTCTTCCGGTTCCGGCTGGATGTTGTCTTCCGCCGGAATCCAGTACTCGACGGAGCTTTTATCACCCCGTTTCAAGTAAATCATGGACGGATTTGTGCCGCAATTGCGTCCACCTTTACGTGTTATCATTAATTCATTTTTGAGAGTTTGAATTGACATGAAAGGATCATATTTCTAATAGCAAATGTCTCGTTTACCTTGAATAGATGCGACGAACGAGGCCATCAGGATGAGATGGTGGATAATCATAGCTGATTGGCCACGCGAAATGAATGGACAGAGGAATTCGAACAAAAAAAACTGCTATTTTAGACGGAAATGGAAAACGATCCGCTCCGCGTGACGTTGATGGAGCAACTGACTTTGGTGGCCGGACCAGCTGAAAGCAAAAGTATGCATCCCTCCCCCCTTTATTTTTTCTTCTTTTTTTGCCCGTCGGTTGTTGTTTAAAGAAAAAAATCTTTTTTGGCGCAGGTCAACCGCCTCCGAAAAGGGGATTCTTCTTCTTGTTGTTTTGGAGGTTGCCACACGTAAAGACGCGAGCTCCTCCTCCTTGTGCTCTGAGCCCTTCACCTTTCCCTCCGCCCATTCGATGAGGGAGACACACACACGAACGACGACGACGATGGACGTGGAGGAGCAGCACAGTTTACCTTGCCTTCGCCTCTATCCATTTACCGACGAGCTGTCAGGTAAACAGTCATCCGCATTCCTTTTGAGTTTTTATGAGAGAAAGTGTGTGTCTGTATGACCGTTGCCATTGAAGAAGAAACATCAGAGGGGGTCAGCTTTATCAGGGGGGTCGACATTCGGACTTTTTTTTTTTTTTTTTTTTGAAAAATGGAAGAAAAAAATAAGAAACTACTCCACCCCCGCGTCTTGACCTTCCATGTCGAATTGCCCTTCGCTTTCTCATATCATCACAACCGTCATTTTTTAAAAATGATTTTCTAAATGCATTTCGTTATGTGCATTCGTAGAAAGGGAGAGGGGGGGGGCTCATTTTCTCCAAACTTTCCCCGTTTTGAATGAGTTTGTATAATTCATGAGGCATCGTCCAGATTCAAGTTCAATCTACTGGAAATGATCTCTCTTCCGTATGAAATTTGAATTTGAAAATGAGTCCGGTGAAAGTGGTTTTTCATCATTTTTTCCCCTTTACTTGAACAAGGTGGCCGAAAAGGTTAAAAACGTATTCCCTACCGAATATCGAAAATATAGTTGACCTGAAAGGAATAAGTGAAGAAGAACTGTGGGTTTTTACAAGATTTCTTCACTTTATTTTTTCCCCTTCAGATTGCGTTCAAGTTTTGTTCTCTTTGTTAACAAACTGTTCTTTTCTCTCTCGATTTCCACTCAAGAATTGCGCATTATTTTCTTGAAAAATGGATAGAATCGTGACCGTGAACAGCGAAAAAGGTGAAGTCTTCCTCGTCGCGTGTTATCGTTGATGAGGCCGTGTCATTAGCCGTGGCCGCGTGTTTCTCGTTGCTTTAACGTTGGCTTTTTCACATGGCCAAAGGTCAAGTTCTTTGCCATTGAAAATTGTGGCATCTTTAAATTTATTTTTTTTTTTCTGGGGGTGGAGGAGGGGAGGTTTAATTGGAGGTAGTTATGCTGATTATGTTTCATCATGTGCATCTGTTTTTTCCCTTTTGCATTTTTCGTATGGCCTTGAGACTGTGCGGCCATTAAGAATGGGATGGCCGGGCCAAAGTTATTTCAGACGAGCTGTGCCAACGGGCAGCAGGGGGTCCTTATTTTTCTCTTTTTCCCAACCACACAATCACGGCCGCCCCATCCTTCCTCATTTTCATTTTTCTTCTTCAAGACCAGAGCGCAAAAAGAATTCGAAACAAATTGATCGTGCAGTTCTTGTTTAGTACTTTTTTAGAAAAACAGTTTTGGCCTGATGCGCACCTTGGAGCCGCAATCATTTTGCCCTTGGCCAGGTGAACACAGATCGACAATCATTTCAGAAAAAGCCATTCCCTTTTTGTTCGGGCCTTACATTTTTTTAAGCTTTTCATTCGCTAACGGATGTTTCGAGCGATCAAAGAAAAGGTTCCAAAGAACGAAACCGTTTCAATTTTTTTTTCTTTCGCGTTCCAGTGAAATGAGTTGAACTGTACCAACGGCAAATGGCCCGATTGTTATTTTCTTTCTTCAACTCGACAGTTTAATGAATTTCTTATTCGAGGCGAGTAGATTCTGCCGTTTGCCTAAATGTCAAAGCTTTCCTTGATCCGAATAACGAACTGCGATGACGGTATGAACTATTCACATTTCTTTTGTTCGCTTAAGCCGTTTTGGTTTGAAAGAAGCTGCGATTGAATTATGCAAGGGCCTTGTATAACGGAACGCATTTATCTTATCAAGTTTTGCCTCTTCGTTTTGCGGCACACGAGCGCATCATAAAAAGCTGATTGACAACTCCCGTCTGAAGATACTTACAGTACTTACAGTTTCGCCGTAGTTACAGGCGAAACGTGAAACTCTTTGATCAACGTGAACGGGTTCTGCTAATCTGTTTTACCCGTCCTTGTTTCGTGCGTGTTTGCTTGCGACTGTTTAAATGTGGACAAATGGATGGCATTTGTTATTTTGATAACAGCCCCCCTCCCAAAAAAATCCGAAGATGACCCACTGCCGCATTCGCCCTTCCCTTTCAATTTTTTTCGTCCCCCACCTTTTGTTCCAGACCTGTGTTCGTTATCGGCAAGTTAACGATGCCTTTATCCGTACGTATACGTTCACTCAGACTATATAGCTATGCATTTAGCTAGATCTTAAAACATGTGCGTCCAACTCTTTGGCTATTTGTCTTTTTGTGTTCCAGGCTTGTAGACACACATTTTCAAACCACTAAAAAGGGGAGAAGGGGGTTATTAAAACAAAACAACGAGAGGGGGGAAGTGGAGTCGAGGGGGTCCGTTTTCTTCCAGGTGAACAAATCGGGGTCAACACGAGAGACGCCGGCCCTGGAACATTCCCCCCTTTTTCTTCCTCCCACATCGATCCTGAATAAATCGGATAGGTTTAAGTATACGAGGGGCTTTACAAAACAAAAAAAGTTCTACTATTATTAATGGAGGACGCTTGTTGGGAAGTGGGGGGGGGGAAGCTGAAGGATGTTTGTATTCACGTACATATACAGAAAAAAAAGACAAGATGCGCTCTCACAAGGAAATGAAACTTTTAAATTCAAAGAAAAAGAAATGGAAAAAAAACCCTGTCTTGATATAAATAGTTATAGCGCTTTCTCTTTGGATTCCCCCTCCCCTCTTCTATTCTGTCGGCCTCCCACGCGCTCGTTATCTGCAAGAAGAAATTCGTTCGCTATCCGATAAAACGACCAAAATGCAATGACCGAAGGTTAAAACATTTAAACCACAAACAATTTCATTTTGGATATTACCTTTGTGTTATGGGATCGTTCTATTTTAAGTGAACGTGTTTCGAAATCAGGCACTCACTTTTTTTTCTCGAAATTCGATTATCGAAACAGCAGTTTTCTCTAACACGACCAGTTGAATGTGTGTGCGTGTGTGTGCGTGTGTTTAGAAGAGTAGAAAGGTGTCGACTTCACGCGCCGACAAGTTTATCTCTCTCTCTCCTTTTTATTTAATTTTTATTTAGTTGTATGCGTTTGTATAGGGAAAGAAGAGGACAGTAGGCGGGTTCTATAATCATTGACTTTGCTATAAATGTCCATCTTTTTATTATTCTCACTGTCTAGTGCGGACGTCGAAGTCGTGCAGTTTCCTATTTCGCGTGCGTGCTGTCCGTCTTCAGTAGCTGCCTGGACGCGGGGAAGAATCTTTTGAATTTTCAGCAAGAACATCATCAACAAAGAAATGTTGTCCTTGCCCTTAATCGCCGTCTGTGTCGTTGCCCTTTTCACATCTGCAGGTAAACGAATTCAAACTTTGATTTAGTCGAAAAAAACGCATTCAAATTTAATCGCCATATGTCCGTTCATCATTTCGAAAAATGTTAGGAATCTTGGAGTCGTTTTCACGCGGCCTACAGGCAGCCGCGTTCCACAACATGTATCGACCGGTGCAAAACCCCCCGCAGACGACAACGGAGCAAACACCTGTGACTGACGTTGCCAATGATTGGCAAATGAACAGCTCGTCCACTTACATGCCGACGCTGAGTGGCGCTCAACAACGTGTCGGTAATTAATTACCCTTTAATTTAACATAATCAAAAAAATGCGTCTTTAATAGAACAAATGAATATGCAGATTTATGCGAAGGGAACATTCTCGTCCCATTATCCAGCGTTAAAAAAGAATTGACATTTAAATCGACCCAATTTCCATTCAAACGCTCTGTACCACTATTATGTTCGTGGAACGTCAAGGTAACACAAGCCCCTCACAAAGAGTCATCGAATCAAAATTTATTCTCACCTTATTTGTTGAACTGGGCAATGACGATGCAACAGGTGGATAACAAGTGCCGTCGCGGTCGAGTCACGATGGTCATTAACGAACGCAGTCGACTGTCGGGTGATAGGAGATGTACCAAAGGATACTATCGCGTGTCTCCATTCATGAAAGAAGCCAAGTAAAAATTAGCACTACCCCAATTACACTACTTTTGGCTTAATTGGCCAAACTAATTTATGGAACAGAATATGCGGCCGTATCAACACGGTGCCGGCCTTCCAGTGGTACGTTGAGGATCAACAGCCAGAGAATGTGACCATCACGTTGAAGCATAACGGACTCAACGACGGCTACTCGGAGGGACTCGGTTTTACCCTTTCAGGTGGGTCTATCTTATTTCACATTTCGGAATTAAATGTAGCACATATTAAATATTCATTCGAACTTAATTAGGCGAATGTCTGACTGAAGCGTCTGACATGACGACTAGCAAAGCAATCAAATACTATAGTCATTGGCTGCACGAACTTTCAAAGAGCCAATCGGCCTCAACGGGGGCTCTGACGGTGGTCTTGCCGTTTGTGACTTTAGACCAAATGCCTTTGCAGGCCGACTCTGCCCATCTTGCAAATGCATCCAACAGCGAACCCGAGGCCGTCATCCAGCCATTGCAAAATGTCGCTACAGTAACTCCACCGCTACCGGACAACAACACGACGCATCAGATTGCCAACTCATCAGCATTACAGGCCCTGTCCAATCAAACTGTGACGGTAACTGTAGGTGTAGATAAAAATGCAACAGCCCCTGTTCAATTGACAATGAATGTCACCGAGATGCCCATCAAGGTTTCTCAGAAAACCACTGGCCGGCCCTCATTAACGAATGATCGAAAGGCGCCCAGTTATGCTATCGATTTCAAAGTGCCCGAAGACGATAGCGAAATCCCGTGGCTGATTGTCGAATCCCTCAAACCCATTCCTTCACCTTTGGAAATGTATCCAGACATCCTCAGTCGCCAACCCGTTACCAAACGGCCAGCGCCGGCCACTCCTGTGTCTCACGGTGATAATCACGACATCCCATGGCTCATTTTGAAATCACCTGACTCGAGTCCATCGGTTCCAACTACCCGCCCACCGACCACTAAACATTCTTCACCTACGCTTGTACCAATCAGACGGCCTTTGCCCACCACTGCCCGACCGACCACCCATCGCTGGCCGATGCGCCAATCTGTCCAGCCTAGTAATAGACTATCTTCCTTTATTCGGCCACATAGACCTAAAGGTCCTGTCCGGCCACAAGTGCGGCCAACAACGTCCATCGATCATCAAGGCATCCCGTGGCTTATCCTGAAATCCCCCGATCCTAGTCCGTCCTCATTGGAGATGCTTCATTACGCAGAAACTCCAACTACGAATGAACTCGTTTCCAACGAGGACGAACACGATCGATCCTCTGATTATTACTTTTCCAGATATTAACTGGAGGTTTTTCCGATCTCTCGTTATTCAACTGGAACCAACGTCCTTCGACTCTTAACCCAAATTGAGAAAATTCTATTTTTATATCTTTTAAGTTATCCAGGCACATATTCTTGTTTGTTTTTAACTGCTGTTCAAATTTGTTGTTCTTTTAGGTGATACTCAAATGTAATTGAGGGAAATGTGTATGCATTTTACTTGTGATGCACCTGTTGGCAAATGCACAGCAACTATTGAAAGCTGGAAAGAATCATGTTCCATGCGGCGTTTAAAGAAGAGAAATGGATGTTTTGTTCAAAGATTTCGATTGGAAATGCCACGAATTTGGGTTCTCTGAGTGAAATGGAAACAAATCTAGGCCACCCGACCTGGATAACGTGGCACACTTTTATTTTACGAGTACTGGAAATCGATCGTTAATTGAAATTGACCCACTTTGGTTTCAGTCAACTGCAAGTGCAATCAACACTTCCTTAATGCTTTCTCCTTGTTTAAACTGTACGATTTGCTTGAACCGTATGGCACACGAGACTATAGAAACTTGCCAGCGTCACGCACGAACGGTTCGGCCACTAATTCCTTATCTTTTAACAAGTTTTTCGTGACTGCCCGTTTTATTTCAGTGTCCTTTTATTGATTTTGTTTGGCCATTCGATTGCTGTGGAACATTGGCCAGCCGGGCAGAAGACGTCCCTTTTCGTTTTTTATTTACAGTTTAAAAGGTAAGATGACAAAGCCATTTAATTTTCCTTTCAAAATTTCATTTCATTTTATTTATTTCTAGACGTTTTGAAATGCGCCAACCATTGACAATCTTGTTTTTCGACCTGTGGATTGGCGTTTCCTTGGCATCAGCAGGTAAACGTTCACGGTGTTTCTACCATTTCAATCAATACCAAAACAAAATGGACGTAGATATAATCGTCTTTTCTATTGGAACAGGCATCATCGACTCGTTCCTGCTCGGATTGCATTCCGTCTCTGCTGCCACGGCCATCAACGGCCAGCAACAGTCATCGCCACAATCAATTCCAGCTGACCAAACTGGGAATTACAACTCAACCGGTTATTTGCATACCAACAGTTCGTCCGTTTACGTTCCGACAGCAGACGGTGGTCATCTTCGTGTAGGTACCGTCTTCATTTTCTTAATGGAACGAGATTGAAAACAAAGTCTAATGTAATTTAACTGAGAGGGTAGATTTGTGCGAGGGGGACATTGTTGTCCCTTTGTCGTTTGATGTCCAAAAGGAGATGGTCATCAAATCGACCAGTTTCCCATTCAAACGTTCGACGCCCCTGGTTTGTTCGTGGAACGTCAGGGTGAGTTCTCCGATTCGGAAAATGTTATCTATGATTTTAATCGTGAACGATCTCTTGTAGGCGACCACCAACTGCCGTCGTGGACTCATCACGATGACCATCAACGAACGCAGTCGGCTGGCAGATGTCGATGGATGTCGCAACGGATACTACACCGTCTCTCCGTTCATGGAAAACGCCAAGTAAATTGGATGTATAGATATCGATCAAATTTATGTATCTTTAATTAATCCTTGTTTGATAAGTGTAGAATCTGTGGCCGTATCAACACCGTGCCCGTCTTTCGCTGGTACGTCGAACACGAACAGCCAGAAAACGTGACGATCACGTTGAGGCACATCGGCCTCGATGACGGCTACTCTGAAGGATTGAGTTTTAACCTCTCAGGTGTTTTAAATGTCAATAACATAATCTATTTAAAATTAAAACTCTTATTGTTTCTGATTAAAAACCAACAGGTGATTGTCTGCCCAACAGGGATGACACGACCATCAGCAAAGCCTGGCAATCTTATGGCAATTGGCTGCGTCAGCTTTCCCAAATGCAGTTGACAACAGCTGGTGGACCTACGGTGGTCCTACCATCGGTATCAACCACTCAGTCTAATTTTTCTAATGAATCGACCCCTATCTTGAATGCCGAAGATGTTGTGGATACAACCATTGCCCCTCCACTAGATACTACTACTACTACTACCCAAATTCCGGAGAGTAGCAGTCCGATCAGCTCGAGTTTAGAGACTAGCCTTCAGTCCAACGTTTCAAATACTTCCACCTTCCCGACAGTACATCCACCACGAGAGAACGTCACTTCCCTACTGAATTCGACGTTGAATTCCAGTGATGTTCTTCCATCAGCCCAACTTACGACACAGCAACCCTCGCATAGCCCACAGATCACTAAAGGTCCTGTAAATTTGGCTCCTGAAGATCACGACGACATTCCGTGGCTCATTTTGAAACCTCTTGGAGAGTCATTGGCGCAAGTTCATCCAACTCCAAGTCCACGCCCGTCATCGACGAAAAGGCCGACTACAGTGAAGCCTGGAGTTGTTGTTGTTCCAGCCAACATCCTGCCGAATAACATTCAGCCAGCCAAAAACGTTTATAACACTGAACCCGAGATCCCCTGGCTTATATTAAAGACACCTGATCGAAACCAATTATCTGTGGAACTCGATTCATCAAAGAAAAGACCCTCGGATCAACTAGACGTGGTCGAAGAGGATCCGAATCCTTTTTACGACTATGATGAAAATCCCGATTCCTCAGAAAATGGGCCCGCATTGATTTTGGACTCTGATCCCGATGTAGATTATTCATTGCAAACACCCGAAACGGACTCATCGTACTTTGCAGGACATGACATCGATGACCATGTCCAAAAAGTACAAACTGCTGGAAATGCGATACCGTGGCTCATTTCGAAAACTCGCAATCCTCCGTCGAAACATTACTTGCCATTCACTCGGAATGCTGTTACGAACGTCCAGCTTTCGCCTTTCAATTCAAGAACTCCGTCGATGACATGGTCCCTTCGCAAGAGCGCAAAGAAACCATTGGTGCATCGTGTCTCTGCTGACTTTGTCCCAATCGATGCAGTCGACGCAGACCAACCAAAGGATTCGTCGGACAAGTCCGCCCTGGATGAACCGGTGGTAACTATGAACCCTCTGCATGACACCGTACCCACACCGGCAAGTACAACGCATTCCCTTAGAAATGCCCATCCCATTCTTCTCCGTCGCAATCCTCTATTGACATTTGACGATTAATTGTACGCCCGAGACAGCATCTAGGCGAACAAATAATTTTAAAACACCACGTAGTTCAATAAACCCTTCCGTTTCCACCAACCCCAATGTAATATTCGAATAAGGGAAGTGAAACTGTAATCATTTTTGTTTAACGGACTAATAGTGAAATGTGTATAGTGAAAATTGCAGCAGTTTTCCAATGGGCGTTTTGCGTGAGACTTTCACCGGGGCGCCAAATAACCTACATGTTTTCGGTTTAATTACCGAAAACAAACTGAAATCTAGGGCTCCTTTCGTGTGATGTGGCGCACTCGTTGTTTTAACGATCAATAGGGTGTGATCGCTAATTGAAAAACGGCCCAGTTGTTGAATGCGGGACAACAATCGAGACCACAACAAAGAGATGAGTATCTTATTCAGACGCGTACTATTATCTCATCTCACCACTCTACTTTCTTTTCCTTTGAAATTTCATCTCGAACAGTAGACTGCATGTACGTGTTGAACGCGAGAACTAGAAAGGCGTTGGCGTCACAGTCGAGTAGATGAGAAGTCAACGAGTCAACGAGGAAAGCCAAGTTATATCATTCGTGTGAATCGTCTTGTTTGTGTATCCACTCTTCGAAACTGCAAAGAACAAGAAGAAGAAAAAAAAAGGGCAATAGCTGGCGATTCGGTGTGGCCTGCAGTCTCTGTCCAGCCTCCGTAGCCATTGAATAAAAAAAAAAACTACCGGCTGGCCATCAGTTTTTACTTTACGCAAATCGTTCCCCTTTTACTTGGTGAGTACTGGCGATATTGTTTATTCAAAATGGATTTTAATTCTTTTTCTTTTTATGTCCAATAGCCAAACATGCGCCAATCGAGTGCCTTCTCGGCCTTAATAGGCCTTTGCATCTTTATCTCTTTCACTTCAGCAGGTACTACCTAAATCATGTCTAAAAGTGACCCTAATTGACATTAATCGTAATTCTGTTTTGGTGATTTAAAAATCTCGACAGGTGTTTTGGATTCGCTTTCCAAGAAGAAGAAATCGCCATCGAAATCGATAACCGGCCATAGGGAATGGCCTTCCAACAGCTCATCGACGGTCGTGCCAACTGCTGACGGTGGTCAACTCATAGTTGGTAAAAACCAAGTGAATCGCCAATGAATTAGAAAATCTTCATTTTTTTAATTGTTCAATCAATTCGTGGCAGACATGTGTGAGGCAAACATCGTTATCCCCTTGACATCACAACGCGCAGCCAAGCGGAATTTCACCGTCAAATCGACACAATTTCCGTTCAAACGCTCTACACCTCTCATCTGTTCCTGGAACGTCAAGGTAAACATTTCAAAAAAACTTTTCAAAAAACGAAATTAAACCAAAAAAAAAATGAAAAATATACATGGACAGGTGAGTAAGAGCTGTCGTCGTGGTCTAGTCACAATGTCCATCAACGAACGGAGTCGATTGGCCGGCGATCAAGGATGTCTCAACGGATACTACACCGTCTCGCCCATCATGGATGACATCAAGTACGTGCGCTTTCCTTTACTAAATTTTATAAACGCCCCCTTTAAAAATAATTGGCTGTGTAGAATGTGTGGCCGTGTCAATTACATTCCGGCCTTGCAGTGGTACGTCGAAGACCAACAACCGGAAGTCACCATCAGTTTGAAACACGCCGGACTCAACGATGGCTACTCTGAGGGCTTGGCCTTCACCTTATCGGGTAACAATCACATTATGAATCTATGAAAAAGTCATTGTATGAATCTATTAATTAAACAGGTGAATGCCTCAGTGAGGAATCAGACATGACGCAAAGCAAAGCCACTAAAACGTACAATCATTGGCTGCAGCAAATTGCTGGACAATCCTTGAAGTTTGGCGTTCCTACCATCGCCTTGCCGGACGGACTCGATCTGGAGAGCATTCGAGATTATTCCGACTCTGAAACGGACGACACGGATGAACTGATTGACCTGTCGACGACGACCATGTCGCCCAACGTGACGGACAAGAAACCTCCCAAGAAGAATGGTTTGGACTTTGATCTGGAAACACCGTGGCACCTGCTGAAAAACCAATCGGCACCCACGACAACTGCATCTCCGGTGAGCACTAGCCCAAAACCTCAGCCACCGGCTGTTAACACGACTAACTCAGAGCCCCACCCAATCATTCATCTGACGTACCAAACGCTTAATCAAACCATTCCATTAACGACTGCCCCTGCCCCTAAGAAGGTCTTAGTTCCCACGAAACCACCTGCCAAACCAGCCGCCCTGACCGATTTGTTTAATCTCGAAACTCCTTGGCACGTCCTTAAAAATCAGTCGTTGATGGCGACAGTGCCACCTCCCAAAAAGAATAGCACAACCCCTTCCCCTGCTCAAACGGTAGAACTAATCCTGTGGACTTGAACTTTTCTTTTATGACTTTAATCACCTTCTCTCAAATATTTTTTAATTGCTTAGAAATTTATTTAAACTTATAGGACCAACCAAACGAGTGTTAGTTGGCCTAGTTATTGATTGTTGGCATCAAATAATCGTCTAATAGCGAAGACGAAGATGAAATATCAAAAGCAATAAACATAGTAATGAATTACCTCATCAACTGTAATGGTGCCGAGGAAAGAAAGAAGGACATGTGTTATCCTGATCCAATTGAGTGTTTATGGCGTTGATGATGTTCTTGAAATCCTGTGTTGCTCGCCATATCGCTCACGAGGCATCGTAACGAGCGAGAGAACATGGCAGACACTAAACCTATTTACTACTGTGTCTCTTTCTCACGGTGTCCTCCGACGTGAATGGACGGCGGGATGAACGGGAAAGACACACGTCGCCATGCGTGTCATCATCCCCGAGACTCAATGGCCCGTGTCACGTGAAAATGGCAAAATGGAGGACATTACGAGGTTTATAAATAGTCGTTTGTTGTTTCATTTACGGTGTTTTAAGTGTGAGCCAATAGCTACGTCAGGTGTCTTGACCAACACTCTAGGAAATAAGCCCGTTACGTGTTGTTTTCCTCGTCCAGTCTTCATCCAGCCTCTTGAGCACTTGAGTCACCCAGTACAGAGATCATCAGTCTCTCTTCATTTTTTGTCACCTCCAATTCACGACAGTTCTCAAGGTTCATTTTCTATTTACTTTCATAGCGAATTGTACAACTAATGTCTCGTGTTTGTGTCCAGTGAAAGTCTCATCGCACATTCGCTTTGCATAATGGAAATGCGTCAGCCATCACTCGTGCAGACCTTGTTCATCCTTGGCTTTGTCTTCTCCTTCACATCTGCAGGTATAATCACAATTGAAATTCGCCATTACAACTAATTGTTTGATTCATTCCCTGGAAAGGAATCCTGCAACGTATTCAGCAAATTCCGAATCCCATTTCATCTTTCCTGCTCGGTTGGAAGGAGGCGAATGGTACCGACACGGGCGATGACGAAAGCGAAGTGGAAAGCGCCTTACCTCCACTCTTGCCGTCCGTCCTTCCCAACGTGACTAATTATTCGCACTACAAGTCGGAAGGACTAACCGTCAGCTCGACGGTTGTCGTGCCCACTGCAGACGGCGGCCATCGCAATGTAGGTAAACACACATCCAACGTTCTTTATCAGTTTTTGAAGCTCTCAAGTTATCAACATGCATTTTTGAAACAGACTTGTGCGAAGGCAACATCCTTGTTCCATTGTCCAACGATCGCAATACTCTGATCGAAGAGACATTTAAATCGACGAAATTCCCTTATGAACGATCCACTCCTCTCATCTGTTCCTGGAACGTCAGGGTATTAGCACAATTTCTTCAATAATGTCATTCACCTGTTCAATCACATCTTAGGTGAGTGACAACTGTCGTCGCGGATTAGTTACGATGACCATCAACAAACGCAGTCGACTAGCTGAGGTGGAAGGATGCACCAAAGGATATTATCGAGTCTCTCCCTTCATGAAAGAAGCCAAGTAAAAACTAACGCAATGACATCCTAATTTCGCTGCTTGATTTCATTCTGGTGGGGGGAATCGGGTAGAATCTGTGGACGTATCGAAACTGTGCCGGCCTTCCAGTGGTACGTCGAAGATCAACAACCCGAAAACGTGACCATCAGTCTGAGACATGTCGGACTCAACGACGGCTACTGGGAGGGATTGTCTTTCACCTTGTCAGGTGAGTCCCCACGTTATTATTCTCAAATTGAAGAAACACGATATGTATAAACGTCTCTTTTTCGATTGTGACAGGTGAATGTCTGCCCAACAAATCTGATTTATCCATCAGCAAAGCTGTGAAATCCTACAGCAATTGGCTGCATCAGCTTTCCAGGGAATCTGAAGCACTCGACCTTGTAGTGGTGACGCAATAATCCAACTAGACCATCAAAGGCGTGCAAAAAAAGGGGCGGATATGTCTCTGACGCTGTTGTAGGGAGGGGGCATCGTTTTATTTATGTGGTCCATTTAAACCCATCAGTTTGACATGAATATTTATACGTTGACATGTAATAGTTTGTTTTTCCAATAAACGAGAGGAAAAACGGATGAGTCCTTTAGTGAAGTGTCTAAACGACGTGGGTTTTCCTGCCTAATTAAACAGATTGGGTGACTGTGGCGCCTTAAATATAGACTGCAATCCACCGCAACATTAGTTAATGAATAAGGTGAGTGTAATATTAGAAGATATTGTACACACAGACGTTGTTTTTGGTCGTCTAAAGTTCAAGGCGTTCTCATGCAAAACGGGCTGCTGGAACCGGTGGTGAAGCAGACCCTATCGATGTGGAGTCTCAAACGGACAAGTTTCAAGCTGATCACACACAGTTGCAATGGGTGAGCAAATTCTTTAGATTTTATAGTTTGACCAACTAAACGAAAGGCTAAGGAGCGCCATGGCACGGATGGCCGAACATCTTTTGCGGTTGATGCAGCAAAGAAGGCACCCATCTACGGTTGATGTCCTATTTACTTATTACATCAAATCGGCTAAACAGTAAAGAGGTAAAAACAGCTTTTAATGGCTGTTGCAAATGAAAACCGTGAGAACAACACGCCATCAGCTTATCGCCTTGTGTGAATTTGTTTCTTTGCACAGGGGAAAAAAAGGACTTTACTTGATGGCCGACAATTGCAGTCTTCACTCAGCTTCCATAGCATCGAAATCGCATTTACAGAGACTTCTCTCCAATTAAAAAATTAAAGAAGAATGCGTCGGCCATTGCTCGTCTGGTTGTTGACACTCTTCGCTGTCGTCTCCTTTACTTCTGCAGGTGAATATTATTATTGATTTATACATTTGGTGCGTACAACTATTGAAAGACTCTTTGTGGAATCCATAACAGGAATAATGCAACACGTTCCTCGAATTCCGAATCTATTCACCTATTTCTTCCAGGGATTGAGAGAGGCCAACAAAACAGAAACAAAACAACCACCTGCACCTGTCACTCCCTTCCTACTCGGACTCCAGGAAGGATCTCAAAGTGAGATAGAGAGCACCACACTACCACCCATTCTGCCCAGTGTGTTGAACTCGTATTACAACGTGGAAGGCGAAACCATCAGTTCATCCATTACTCTGCCTTCTTCCGGAAACGGTGGTCAACGACGTGTTGGTAAATTTACAAGTCAAAACATCGTGTGAACATTATAGAAGAGCTCACTGTTTGTTCTTTTGTTTCAGATTTGTGTGAAGGGGACATTGTAGTTCCCCTGTCAAACGATCGCAATACGTTGATTGAGCAAACTTACAAGTCCACAAAGTTCCCCTACGAACGATCCAATCCCCTCGTCTGCACTTGGAATGTCAAGGTACATTTAAATCTCGTCTGTTTTCCTTAAACCATGTTAACTGGACTGTTAATAATGCACAGGTAACGGACAACTGTCGTCGAGGTGTCGTTACGATGAGAATTAACAAACGCAGTAGACTGGCTGACGTGGAGGGATGCACCAAAGGATACTATCGCGTTTCACCTTTTATGAAAGAAACAAAGTACTATTACACATTATTACCTGCATTTAGTACTAAAAAGTTATTTTTGATTGAATTTCTTATCCTAAAAAGAATCTGTGGACGTATCGAGACACTTCCGCCCTTCCAGTGGTACGTCGAAGACCAACAACCTAACGATGTCAGTATTGTTTTGAAACATGCCGGACTCAACGACGGCTATTGGGAGGGATTGTCTTTCACCTTGTCAGGTTAGTTAACATGATGAAACATGCAACTGAATACCAGCCAGTTAAAATTGTGTTATCAAAAATTAGGTGAATGCCTTCCAAATGAGTCAAACATGACAAGCAGCCAAGCCTTGAAAACATATGACAATTGGATGCAAAAGATTTTAAAGGACTCTGAAACTGTAGATCTTACTGTTGCATAAGAAAGAATGAAGAATTTTTGAGGAAAAGAATGGACTTGGTGCATAATAAAAAGCAGCACCTCTTGGGAAGCCATTGTGGTCTCATCCGCATCTTTGATTCCAGCAAATGCAACAGGCATTTATATGTATACTGCATATTGGATGATTATTTATTGAATCGCCTATTTCTTTTAATTGCTGAATAAACGAAATGAAAAACAAACGGTTATACGTTTAGCCTAGATCATTCCCGGAAATTCACGAGCAGATTTTTTGTTTCTATTATCCACCGTTATATAACGATCATTAGTGCAAACCGTGAAAGATGATCAAGAAGAAAACGGCTTTAAAAAGAAGAAGAAAAACTATTTTGATCGTCCTATTTGTTTTCGAGGATGAAATGCATTTTCCCTCTATTTTATAGCCACTAATTTGGTTGTAGAAACTATAACAAGTGTTATACGGAGGCATTCGAGAAAATGCAGGAAATTTCGTACTGAGGAAACGCAGAAACGTAAACCACAAACTTCGTCTTTGCCCAGCAGCATTTTGATAAAAATTCCTACTCTCTCCTATAAACATCTATTAATAATACACACACGTGGTGTAGGAACAGTTGGGATGGAAACATTTTGCTGGCGGATATTGTGTATCTTACCTTTCCTCTCTTTTTTCTCTGTCCCTCTCTCTTTCTCTCCCTTCCTCTCATTAGCGAGAAAAAGTGAGAACTTGGATGCCAAACGATTTTTTGTCTCCAGTCTTTCGAGAAAACTGAAACTTTCAAGTGGAGAAAATGAGGAGAAAGAAAGGCATTTATTTGATCAGAAGCTCACATCATCTCAGTATAATCTTTGCAGCATTTCAAGTAACATCCAGAGCAGTGTTCAAGTGGACAACTCAAACCCTTAATTTTTTTTGTTGTTGTTGTGACCTGTTGATTTTAAATCGCCCCCGTCGACCAGCTAACAATGCAAAAGTTTTACTCAGTTTTGACATTGATTGCTCTCTGCATTGTCCTTACATCGGCAGGTAAATCACATTTTCTTTCATTTTCCAAGTGTCAAATTAAACACGAGAGATTGGCAACTGAAAGTTTTGAGAAAACAGTGAAGGTGGATGGGAACAGAAGTGTGTTTTCTCAGCCACTACCTCACTGAGAACCCGTAGTAGAGTTGCCAACCTCTTTCATAAACACACAAGTCGTTCCCAATTAAAAATCACTCATGCCAATTTTCTTACTAGGAATTGTGGAACGAATCCAGTACAATCCCATCAAGGCTTTTTTCCAAGGCACGAAAGGAGCTGATGCATTTCAAAGTCAACACAACATTCCTTATGAAGCAGCCATCTTTGATGACGATATAGTAATCAACAACTTCCAGTCGGTTGATGACTATGAGAGACCAACAAACACATATTCCAACGAACCGTCTGTTGTTAGCCAACTCTACAGAAGACCATCACTTTCAATAAGACGTAGACCGCAGTCTAGTACAAGACGTAAACCAACAACACCACCACATCGTTCAAACACTAAGAAGGTTCAGGCATCTCCCATGCCCATCACTGGAGCTCAAGCCGTAGTCGGTACCCACTACGGCGAAATAGCCGTTTTTACCAGCAAAGGGCGTTTATGGCTCAATGCCACCAGTCTGGAGAAACCTGTGCCACTAGGAGCAGCCAAGGACAGCGATTCCATCTCCGTTGGCAATAAAAACTCCAATCAAATATGGGTCAATACAACCAGCTGGTACAAACTCGTCTCACTCGATGACATTGCTGCCGGGCGAAAACCTGTTGCACTTCCGAGTGAAAAACGCAAGCCCGTGAAAGTGGATAGTGACATTGTCAGACGGACACCACTGAGCAAAGGCACCATCTCATCAGATTATGTTACGCGGTCACCTATCGTCCTACCGGAAAAAGGAACCTATCAATATGGTATTTTTTACAACACAATTAGTTTTCAAAAGAACAAATCATTTACAAATTATTCATTGTAGATACTTGCGGACTAAATGTTGTTATTCCCTTGACGGCTGATCGTATCGTCTTGAGAGAACAAGGAATTAAACCAAACTACAAATCGACTGGATTCCCACACGAACGAGACTATCCTTTAGTGTGTACTTGGAATATCAAGGTGAAATTTCATATTAATACCATTTGTTGTTACTGCAAATGTTACTTGGTTGTTTTGAAATCGATGCTAGGTCAATAAAGTCTGTCGTCGTGCCCGCATCACCATGAAAGTGGACGAACGCAGTCGCTTGCCCGATGAAGAAGGATGCATCAAAGGATATCTTCACATCTCTCCATTCATGAACCAAACCAGGTATATGATTATCAGATCGTTACTCAAATTTTTTTTTACCTGGTGAAATGAAATCAACTGTCTTTTGCACAATAGACTTTGCGGCCGTATTGATAGCATTCCACCCTACCATTGGTACATCGACGACCAGCAACCCAGCGATGTTACGATTACCATGAAAAACATTGGAATCAATGATGGCTACTCAGAGGGCTTGTCGTTTACCCTTCAAGGTAAGACAAACAACCAAGCCTTATTCTTATCCACTTATTAACGTGTTGTTATAACACCAAACAAAAAATTGAAGGTGAATGTCTGCCAATTGAAAGAGGAACTTTTGATGTCGACAAGGAAAATGTTGAATCGAATGCCAACTGGATGGATCGTTTGGTTAAAGAGATTGCAACCAGGGGTTACGGAGCAACGTTAGCTGATGGTAGCGTGAAAGTAACACCTAAGAAGCCCAGTCTGTGGGAAATTTATCCAGATGATGGAAAACGTGTAAACTCGACCCACATTCCTGATGTTCCTATCGATCAGAATTTTGGCGATGCTATAACTTATATTACTACGCTATTAGACAATAAGTCTGAATAGAATTATTTAACATTTCCTTAAAGATCTAGAGATTAATGCAAGTCTTTGCCTTTTATTATTTGACTTGTATTTGTTTCAATTTGTTTTGTTAATGCCGCGGATTTATTTTGTTGCAGACCCTTAAATTTATGTATGAATAGCAATACTTAAAGCGAAATGAGTATATAAAATATGCGCATACAGGATAGTCTGTGAAAGCAGGCTAACTACCAATTGATTAAAATAGAGAATTTTCACAGGATAACGTGTGTAAAGTTGACGACATTCTCAAGACCTGCGCGAAAACAGAAGCCAAAACAAGCCCTTAGCGATCTGGGACATCCCGTGTAGTTGTATTACGTCCTATATTTACCATCAAGTCCGACTTTGTTTTCTGCTCTGGGCATTGTTGGTAGTTCACATTTAGAATCGGGTGATTGCCGAGACCACTGGAACGTGAGAAACGTGAACATTCGGGAACACCTAGTTCATACTACGGTTGTCCAATGGCTTTCTGGGTAGATAAAATGCAAATGGGAAAAAGCAATTGCTCGACCCCGTCCTCTTCCAGTGTTGATTCAGTCTTGGACTCATTGCAATCGACTCAGCAACTTCCAAAATTTTGCTCACTAAATCACGAAAACTAAGGTAAATTGATATGATTTCATTAAAATTGATTTGTTAAATTTACGGAAGTCAAATTTTTCTTACAATTTCCAGGAAACAAAATGCGTCAGTCATTCCTTCTGTTGCTCTTGGGTCTTTTAGTGGCCGTTTCTGTCACCTCTGCAGGCAAAGGTAAACTTAAAAAAAACCTTAATGAATCGAAAGTGCAAGGTCGAGATGTTATCGTGATGTTGTGCTTGCTCGTAGGATTAAAGGAACGAATCCAGCGGATACCGAATCCCATAGCATCATTTTGGCGTGGTTTGAAAGCAGGAAGTAGCAAAATTGAAAAAGCCACTAACCGAATCATTGGAAATGTCGGGTACACCCAGTCTCCAGAGCCACGGGAAACATCGGAGCCTTTGGAAGAAAACAATCCAAGCAACAAGGAGATAGTTAGCGTCACCAGCTCGTCACATTCGTCGCAGACATCCAACGGCCAAGGCACCACCACCTATTCGCACAACTCGTACACCTCCACCGTCGACGGAGAAGTTGTTGAATCGACCTACACCAGTTCAGCTAATGGGCTCGCCAATCAATATAGTCAAAACAAAATCAGTAAGAAACTATCAAATGCCTTGCCTATTGAGCTCATTTTTCACTGATGGGAATTCACTTTGTCGTTGGAATCAATAAAATTGCGATAGATTCCTTCAGAGGCACAATCATCGTCCCAATATCTTCGAATCCAGTTTACAATAAAAAGATAACCGTCAAATCACCCAACTTTCCATACGGGCGTTCCACTCCTGTCACCAGTTCGTGGACTGTTAAAGTAACTATAAAATATTTATCACCTTGACTTGTCCACATGTCCTCCGTAATGCCGTTTTGCTTCACAGGTGAGGACAAACTGCCGTCAAGGGTTGGTTACGATGAAAATTGACGAACTCAGTCGGCTGTCAGATGAGGAGGACTGTTCCGAGGGATTCTATCGGGTTTCACCTTTCATGAAACAAGCCAAGTAAATAAAATCATTGGTAATAAAGTTTTAGATCAAATACTAACGTTTTATGGGATGAAAGAATTTGTGGCCGCGTCGACACCGTTCCACCATTCCAGTGGTACGTGGACGAACAAGAACCAGAGGATGTGACCATTAGCTTGAAACACAACGGACTTAACGACGGATATTCTGAAGGATTGGGTTTCAGTCTTAAAGGTGAGCAAAAGATTAAATGATTTCAATTCAGTACTAACCTTGTTTGTGGAACAAACTGCAGGTGAATGTCTTCCCAACGATTTTGATATGACCAGAGGCAAAGCCTCGAAATCTTACAGTAGTTGGCTGCAACAGCTGTACAGAGACTCTGCAACTTACGGTTTTCCTACTGTGGTAATACCGGGTTTCAGTTTGGCCAACATTCCTTCGCCAGAAACAACTACCGAAGAGGACTCGACTGACTCGTTGTACATTGCTCCTCCTCTGCATCATGGTTCCGAGCCACCCATACAACCCATATCTCCAGACCAGTTATGGAGACCAACATTGAATCTCAACAACCCTGCAAATCTGCCGATTGTCTCGACTAGTTATGCCGAAACTACTCCAGCAGCAGTCACGTCTGTTAGTCAAACGTCAACTGTTGCCCAGCAATCACCGTTATCGGGAGGTGACACAGACTATTCCAGTAATGACAGTATGGAAATGTTACAAGCACCAAACGTCCCTGTTGACGAAGATCTGGACGATGCAATTTCGTACATTACAACGCTCTTGGAGAAGCCACTCAAGGCACGTAAACCACTACCAAAGCAATAACATTTATTTTACCTACATAAAATAGCCAAGAAAGTTCCTGTTGATTGTTAATTTATGATGTTTAGCTCGACGTTTGCAATCAACTTTTAAGCCTGTTATCAAGTTGGCTAATGATGTATTCTCACTTTGTATAATATCACTTTTGAATAAACCAACATTTTTTCCTAACATGGCCATTCCTCATTGTTCTGGGAAAAACTGAGGTGACAAAGAAATTCAACAAAAGTGAAGACGTTGGCGCCAAAAATTGCAATTCACCTGCGGTCGAGGTTGCCCAAACTCGTTTCTCATCCTCCTATTGAGAAACCATGATGGCCGACTTCTCAATTTCGACCAATGAGATACGAGGATTAATCGATGGTAGGGGATGAGTAAACAAATATCGCGAAGGCGCGAGTCTGCGTCTCTGCGATTAGCTATTGTCGTCGAGAGCAGGTCTAGGCAGGGTCACATAAACCATTGACCCTCCATAAAGCAATGAACTTAAATCTTCGAGTGAGGTATCGTCTATACTCTTTTTTGTCTTTGTTTTCTAAAATGAAATATTATTTACTGATGCAGCTTACCTGCAATCTTTGATTGTAATCTTTTGATTTACGATAACTGATGAGAAAAACCAGAAAAACCCTTTGGAAATTATGCTAGCTTTGTGCAGGGCAATGTGTAATTATCATTTACAATCAAGTTTCTACTTATTGAATCCATATCTGTACTACAATGGTGGCCAAGTTCGAATCTAATCTTTACGTGTAGAGCTTATATCATTCAGTAAATGGTACATTATGTGCCTTTCATTGATATGTTTTTCATACCTGTTGTGTAAACTGATTACCATCTGAATATAACAATTAATGCTTTGATAATTTCAGATTGGACTTTCCGCTGCCCAGTGGGTGAATTTTGTATGGTAACTAGTCAATTCACATCTGCAGTTGTCAAATACTGCTGAGGTGACCCAGTCTCTTCCCTGAAGTCAAATTTCTTATTGTCACCTGCTCCTGTACACAGAGCAAGAGGAATTTCAATGCAATTCCAAAGGTAAAACATTTGCTCTACAAAAACCTGAAGTTAACAAAATTTTTTTTTTCCTTTTGTTCAGAGTCCCATCTTAACGGTCTTGTCCAGAACAACTTGAAATTGAATGAAATCATCGGGTCGGTTCCAGATGGTTCAAAAGGAAAGTTAGTTATTGCAGAATGAGCTGTGTGTGGATTTCAAAAGGAGTAAGAAGCATCTCGTATGATGGTATAATCATAACATTTTTAATGTGTTGGATATAGTAGTGGATACCAAGTCTCACATTTGATTAGGGTCAAACGTGAAACAATCATTTCTTGCGACCTGTAGTCAAGACGGTTTAATACTATTGTTTCCCTTCAAAAAGGTAGCCGCATTAGAGGAACTAATTCCCAAGTTGCCCTTTGCAGGCCTTCAGTTTAACACAGCCACTTGTTCAGCAAGGTAAGTGAGCAATTTGTTAATAATTGGATTATGGATTGTACCTTATTTTATTCTATTTTATTTAGTGCGAACATCGAATTCTTCACACCGATCAGAGTAATGCAAAATAAAACAGTGTGAATTGTACAACAGGTGCCAAGACTGAACAACATTTTTGGTAAGACGTTTTCCTTTTCATAATTATATTATAATGATGTTAAGTATAAGCTGGATTGTAACGCATGGAAAATGAGATTATGTCGAATTAGGTTGGATCTTGCGTAAAGAGGCTAAGCATCTGGCTCGGCATGTTTCGGTTATTGTCGTTGGCCTTGGTTGAATTTCTAGCACTATTACGAAACGAGCATTTCTACAGAAATTAACATAGGACGTTTTCTTTCGACTTTTTAGAAAAATTTTAAAAACTGACATCGACATTCTTAGGATTTTATTTGCTTCTTACATCTGGAATTTTAGCTTTCAGAATTTTCATTTCCAATCTACAGTTAGATTAAATTATGTGTTCTCTGTTGATTGTCAGGCTTGGATAATTTTACTCTCGATCATCGCTCTTGCTTTTTAACATTAACTGGATATTTCTTTTTTGGTGTCACTTTTCGTATCAAAGCTTTGGCTATCGTTTTAAATTTGACGACGAATCGTTATTTATCCTGTCGAAGTTGTTAAGAAGATTCACCAAAAGAAAAGATGTTTTCAGGTTTAAAATATTTTTAAAGCGTGAAGCCCTTTGACTTGTGTGAAACTCATTTATTGTTCAATCTATTCTGGATAAATGCAAACCAATGTATTAATTATATACCCATTTTAATTTTTCGTTTATTTCCTTTTAGATGGTTATGGCCAAAATTTTCAGACGACCACTCAATCAAGTTTAAACAGGAAATCAGATGTGGTGAGTGGCTACTGTAAGGCGCGTAGGCAATCCACTGGGTAAGTCTGCCATCTTTAGCTATTTAAATATTTAAAAATTAACCTTAACTTAACAAAGAAAAATACGTTCAATTCTAGCCAATACCTCTCGTACTGTCTGAGGATGTCAAGCTCAAAACTAGAGTGAACAATGGTAATAAACTAAGGGGCAGATGGAAGAGAGTTTGGAACAAAAAAAGAGAACTCTGCCGAGAGGAGGAATCTAGTTGTACATCGATTGGGGCCCTTACCGCTCATAGGCAGTCCTGAATTTGTAGGCTAATTAAAATAAGGACAAAAATAGAAGGGTTTTACTAAGACGTAAAACCCGAAAACGTTCTCAGCTCTTTCACTTGGTATGGGAGTTGCGTGACTTTCGTAAGGTAATGGAACCCCTGAATGTAGGCCATCCCTATGCATTAGAGGCTCTCTACATCGCATTCCCTGTCCGTTTCTGTTTATTGTGCATTCTTATCAATTATTAACGTTTATTTTTTTTTACACTTAGATAATTGACAAGTGATACTCTTCACTCAATAACGCATTCTAATAATAGCTTTGGCTGTCCGCTACAACGAGGTAATCATTTGTATAAAAAGGAAAAAAAATTGATCGAAACATGGCCTTTCTTTTTGCAGATGAGAGAGCATCCCTCCATCCGGAAAAATGGACACGAGAATAGATGATGTCCTATTTAATATCGGGGTGCTTTCCTTTACGCCTATACAGTGAAAAACTACAAAAAAATAGGGAAGGGAAACCGGAGAGATACAGGACGAGCAAAAAAAAAACTGATTGGAGAAAGCCGGGACGTGGTGGATAATCGTCACCAATGAAGAAAACACTAGGAAAAAAGCGATGGCTGCGTTTGATCTGCGCCCAGTATTCTTCCAGCCTCCGACGAACTTGAATCACTAATAACTAGGAGCGAGATCATCAAATCCAGCAGTGAATCTACAAGCTGTAGATTAGATCCTTAAAGCTATTCCCTACTTAATCACCGTTGAAGTCTTCGTCTTTGGATCCTGGTTATTGTGCTTTTACGTATTCAGCCGTGATTGGCAGTTGTTATCTAACCTTTTGCTTTCCAGATGGTCGAAATGCGTCAATCGTTTCTTATCCTATTATTCGGCCTCTGCGTTGTCGTTTCCATCACTTCGGCAGGTATAATTTTTAAACGCATGACCTAATTTAAATGTGACAATGATTGAAGATGATTCACGTTGTGATTTTAACAGGGGTCTTCAAAATCCATTCGCGCATCACGAACCCCATCACGTCGTTCTTTGCCAACGCGAAAACCAATTACGTGAACAGAACTCAGAGCACCAACCTGGGGAATGTAGTCGACTATGTGGGCTACTTCAGTACTGCGGACGACTACAAACCTTATTACAACACGGAAGCTATTCTCTCGCACACGCACACTCTTTCGTCATCGGCATACATCGGTGGTTCGTCCATTCCAATTGCCCCACCCAAAAGAGGAACGTACCAATATGGTAGGGCTCCAACTTGTATATCCATAACCTGTAATTTTCGTAGTTTGACTAAACCATGATTTTTAAAAAATGGCAGATACGTGCGGGAGCAATATAGTTGTCCCGCTGACTTATAATCGCAAAATCTTGTCGGAGCAAGCCATCAGACCTACTTACAAATCGACTGATTTTCCTGCCGGACGCACCTACCCCTTGGTTTGCAATTGGAATGTCCAGGTATGGCGAATTTTATGTTTCTTTACTCGAATGTTAAGTCTAATGTTGAATCATTTTATTAGGTGAGTAAAAACTGCAGTCGTGCTAGGATCACCATGAGAGTTGACGGGCGCAGTCGATTGCCAGATGAAGAAGGTTGCTCTAAAGGATACATTCGCGTCTCTCCTTTCATGAAAGAAGCCAAGTATGAACTAACGTTATTTCATATTGTTTACCTGATGTGTCTAACCTTTTCTTTTGAAAATTTAGGATTTGTGGGCGAGTCAACTACATCCAACCGTATTATTGGTATGTAGAAGATCAAAAGCCGGAAACTGTCACCATTACCATGAAAAATATCGGCCTGAATGATGGCTTCTCCGAGGGATTCTCTTTTACCTTGTCAGGTGAGTCTGTGTAGTTTTGAATGCCTTAAAAATGAAAAAAAAATGACGATCTGATTCATTTCAGGCGAATGTCTCCCGATTGAAATTGGCATTAAAAAATTTGACGTCAACAAGGAAAACGCAGGATCGAACAGCCGATGGATGTATCGTCTTTTATCGGACTCTGCTGTGTCTGGTGTTCCTACGGTGGTCATTCCGGGTGTCGTTGCCAGCACGGATAACAATCCAGTTCCCGCCAATACCGCGCAAGCTGCGAATGATGCTGCGAAATTCCCGCCAGTTGATACAGGTAACGATGCCGAGATGTTGATGCTCATTCAGAAAAACAAAGAGCGGAATCAGACAACGACATCTACCACGACATCCACTACAACCACTACTGAACAGACTACCATGACAACCACTACCCCTACGACAACAACCACCAAACGCCCGATTCCCGATTTCGATCTGGAGACTCCCTGGGATGTCCTCAAACCGTTAAAACCGACAACCCAACCACTTCCATCCACCTCTTTGACGAGCATCAGTGTTTCCAAACCTACCGTCCCAACGTCTTTTTTAAGTGAACCCAAACCTCATCCTATACTCAGCATTAAATTCCCTAATCGCCCCCAATTCACATCGACCATGATCTTCCCAACGAGCACGACTGCAAAACCTACCAAGAAACCCGTCGATACCCCCTTTGATTTAGAAACTCCATGGCAAACGCTCAAAAATCAATCCCTACCTCTGATTATACCCCCCACTTCAACCAGCACCACCAAAGCTCCAATGGCCGCAGCTCCGACTCCTTGGCCGTTGTTCCGACAACACAATCTCCCATTACGATCCTCAAATATAACCACCGCAACCAGTCCATCTCGACTTACAAACCTGACCCACAGCCTTCCATCAGTTTGCCTCAGGGCAGTCCACACGTGAAACTCCCCGTTACGTCTTCTGTAACTCCGCTTCATTCGCCCTACGCCAGTCAGCCGCCCTTATCGGAAATTGATTCTGAAAAGGACACTGATGTCGGGGGGTATAATGAGTTAATTGTAGAAAATCAACAAGGACCCGACTTACCCGTTGACGAGGTCGTTGACGATGCTCTGTCCTACATTACCACACTATTAGATAATCCACTGTTACAGAAATCCCTGCCGAAAAAGCCTTTAAGACAAAATCCAAATCTGGTAGTATTCAAGGGTTTCAGTGATGGTCACGCCTATTACCCACCGGCAGCCGGTGGGCGCTAACGGCAAAAATGGCTATTACCCACCGGCAGCCGGTGGGCACTAACGGCAAAAATGGCTATTTCCCACCGGCAGCGGGCAATGTCGCAAAAGGCGCAAATTTCAAAAGGATGTATTTTAAACGTAAATAAAACATTTTGAAATTGCAACATCTTTTTGATTTTGGCGTCGAAAAATCCGGAATTAGCGCACGAACTTGTAATTAAAGTTTAAAAATAAAAATATGAGTTTTGCCCTATCTCCCATGTACACCATAGGCCTGCTATACTAGCGAACTTAGCGGGAAATCTTACAGCCACTTCGTAAACACAAGCCATTTTCAGAGGGATACAGCAATCGTGAACCTCGCTAATATACAATGATTAAATTATAAGAAAACTAAATGGTGAACAGCAATTTAAAAAAAGATAATTAATATACGTTAAATGGACGCCGTTAGGTTCGCAAAATCAGGTCAAGCATAAACAGTACTCTTTTTCTGCAGCGCCTCTAGCTGCCGCCTGCCGGTGGGTAATAGACAATTTTGACGCTAGTGCCCACCGGCTGCCGGTGGGTAATAGACTTTACCTTCAGTGATTACCCCTCAATTGCATAATAAGCTTATTCACAAAACAAAACATTACAAATTATTTGTTAAGAGCAAAAGTTAATATTATCTATTTGAGTATGTCGTTCCGTATTATTGAAAGACGCTACTGTTATTATTTGTTGCATTTTTTAAATTCAACTCTCAACATTTTGAAAATATGTTTCTGCCAATTTGGTACCGAAGATGGTTTTCTGGCATCATGAGAAATTGTGAAATAAAACAAGAAGTTAATCTAATGAAGAATAATTGTCACTTCAACGTAGAGCTGTTTTACTACTACACGAAAAGACCAGGATGTTACGGCTAAAAGGTATCAGTTTCAGATTCTACCGCTAAACTTTTCACATAACTGAATTGTACTTTTCTTTTATGATTTTATACAGTTTTGGATCAATATTGCGGGACGTCTTCGATTCAGTCTCTCACAAAACCCTACAACATCCGCGCACACACTCTAGGTTTAAACGGATGGATGGCCATGCGTCATTAAACACGATCATACAGAAAGGCCCTGTGCCCATCTACCGTTGGCAACGTGTAAGATATTCTTTACATTCCGTTGTTTTTCGATTTTGAGAAATTTGAATTTCAGTTGATGGAAATAAGATTCCCTTTTTGAAATTGCAGATGATGGTGCAGCAGCTCGCTAGTCAACGCAAGGACTTGTACACTTAACGGCGTTCAGGCCAATTGAGGTTTATAAAAAGCATCTGATTAAACAGAAAAAAATCACGTTCTTTTAACAGGAATCTTGGGGAAACGTTATGTGAACAGTAGAGTACCGTAATTCTATTTATTGGCGGTATGTTGGAGAAAGTGTTCGGTTGAATGACTGCCTTGACCATAAAAATCTTTGGGATGGGAGAACGGAGCGGGTCGGAAGACATAATCTCACTTTTTACTTTTATTTTTACCGGTGTTAGGTTGTGGACGCAGCGCGCTAATGCGTGAGAACTGAAATGCACGAGGAAACCAAGTTTATACGGCCGTCCGTGGAGTTTTGCTTTGGAATCAAACTGGGAAAACGACAAGAAGAAAAAAGGCAATGACTCGTTTCCGTAATTGTCCAGTCTTCATCCAACAGCCTCCGAAGCAATTCATTAAGCAGCTCTATTCAGTATTGACTTGGAAGTGGGGAGAGTGACATCAGTTTGTTTCGAAATCTTGTGGAAAACACGATGTTTTTACCCATAATTGAAAAGGTAAGGTTTTAATTCATTTGAATGTTCGTTTATTTGTGGACTTGGGTCTTCAGTCTTTTCAGATTGAAACTAATGATAATTTTTTTGTTTAATTAGGCAGTGCATCATCCTTTCTTCGTCCTGTTAAGTTTCATTTCATTCACCTCGGCAGGTATCGTTCATCTACATTTCTTAAGTTAATTTCAAGATTCTGTGGATTTGACGTCTAATTTAGACCAATCGAATTCATCTATAGGTTCCATAGTAAGCCGAGTGCACAATACAACGGATCCGCCAGAGTTTCAGTTGTCCGTTGGAAAATATGAGGGAAATTTGAACCCTAGTATTCATCATAGTCGGCCAATTCGCTTTCGTCCAGTTCGTGTCCGTCCAGTGAAAAGCCCACGCCCAGTTAGTTGGAATCAATATGGTAGGTTTCCTTGTTTTCCATAATTAATATAAGTAAATTTCAGTCTAAATTATTCAAATAGATGCATGTGGAGGCAATATCCTTGTTCCATTGTCGAATGATCGAAACATCTTGATTGAACAAACCTACAAATCAACCGATTTCCCGGGTGGACGCACCCATCCCTTAGTCTGTTCCTGGAAAGTTGAGGTATGTCCACTATATCCTTTTTGGTGTTTTGAAACAAACTTACATTATCAGCTTTTTCCCTATTAAATATCAAAGGTGAGCAATACAAATTGCAATCGTGGCCTAGTCACGATGACGGTAGACGAACTGAGCCGGTTGTCGGATGAAGAGGGATGTCTCAATGGATATTATCGAGTGTCTCCGTTTATGAAAGAAGCCAAGTATGTTTTTTAAATGATAACCTTTGTTTCAAATTTATTAACGGGAATTTGTTTTAAATCAAAGAATTTGTGGACGTATTGGAACTGTTCCGCCTTTCCAATGGCACGTTGACGACCAACAAACTGAAAATGTCACCATAAATTTAAAGCATATCGGCCTCAACGACGGTGATTCAGAAGGACTGTCTTTTACGTTAACAGGTAAAATAGCGCAATAAAACACGAAAAATGTCAATCCCATAAAAAACTGTTTTTTGTTTTCAAAAATCGAAATAGGCGAATGTCTCCCTAACGAAGTAAACGTGACCATTGACGGTTCCAGGATGAATTCCAATAGTTATTGGTTGGTTAAAGGTCCTGAAGATTACGGTGTGCCCACCGTAGTCTTATCAGGTGACGAACCGAATAGCTACGAACAATTAGATACGCGTGAATTGAAAGAGGATCTATTTGAGATCCCAACAACAACAACGTTATCAACTTTAAATGTTACCCTGGGCTTTAGTATGGATTACTACCGTAACAGTAAATCGACTGGTCCCCAAATTTCAGAAACACCAACGACACCCTCACCAAAGCCCACCCCAAGGACGGCTCGCCCACCATCGCATATTAAATCGACTTCTTTGACAACTCCAGTAACGAAACGGCCATCTAATCGCAATCCATCGGGCACGACAAAAAACACGCCAACTCGTGTTCCACCAACAACCATCCGCCCACATACTAGACGGCCAACTACGCAGTTATTCCGACCATCTACCACAACCAAGCGTCCAGCTACCACGAGGAAACGCCCAGCCACCACATCAAAGCGTCCAACGACTCGATCTCCAATCACCAAAAGCCCTGTTACGAAACGGCCAATGAACCGTCATCCTCCATCTACTACAAAAACTCCTGCAATTCGTGTTCCATCGACCACCATCCGCCCCGCAATTAGACGTCCAGCGAGTCCAGCATCCAACGACCATTCCGAGATTCCGTGGCTAATATTAAAGTCCCCTCAACCTGAGCACGAATTCTCCTCATCGGTAATGTACTCACAAGAGCTAGTTGATCATGCACCTGGAAATAAAATCACACCAGTGGCGTTGAAGAGTAAGGGTGAAATCCCTTGGCTTATTCTAAAAACACCCCACCACAACCAATTGCTGTCGAAAGTTGATCCCATTGTCCGTTCACCAACAACTACTAAGAGCCCCCATACAAAAAGCCCTACAAAAACCGCTACGAAAACTCCTGCGAAGATTCCTGCGAAGACTCCTTCGAAAACTCCTTCGAAAACTCCTTCGAAAACTCCTTCGAAAACTGTTGCAAAGACCCCTACGAAAATTACCACAAGAACCCCCTACACAAGCTCTACTAAAAGTCCTTCTAGAAACCCAACGAAAAGTCTCACCAGAAGTCCATCTAAGAAACCAGTGATGAATCCTGCCAAGATTCATACGAAGACTTCTATCAAAAGTGCTATCAAAACTAAAATTGCCACCAAAGAGTCTTCTAGAAATTCCCAAAAGAATCCATCAAAAAGTTCATCAAATAGTCCATCGAAGACTCCATCAAAGAGTCCAGTAAAGATCCAATCAAAAAGCCCAACAAAGAGTCCAGCAAAGAGCCCAACTGTAAGTGCTTCTAGAAATCCACCCTCCAAAACTTCACCAATCAACAATCCACCTGCACAAGACTTGTTCGACACAAAAACAAAATGTCCAGAGTCATCTGCATTTAATTTTTCAACTGCAATCCATCCCTTTACACGTCGCAATCCAGTTAGGATTCTACCACCGAGCTGGGACCAATATGGTGAGCTAACGCCGAACATTTTGATTTTAAAATTCAATTCATTGTATTTCTTATGTCTCGCAATTAGTGTTAAGTTGCAAAAAATATTAATCAATCAACTTTGAATATCCTAATGTAGATACCTGTGGTGGAACAATCAACGTTCCCTTATCTTTTGATCGCCTGTCGTCTTACGAATCTTCTCAGTTCCCAGCTGGGCGCAACTTTCCTCTAGTCTGCACGTGGACCGTCAAGGTAATTCAGTTCAAGTTCTTATATTAATTATCTCAAATGAATGAATCGAAAATGCTAATAGGTGAGGACCACCAATTGCAGCCGTGGACGAATCACTCTAAGGGTTGACGGACGCAGTCGTCTGGCCGACGTTAAAGAATGCACCAAAGGCTATTTTAGCGTTTTCCCATTCCTCATGCAAGCCAAGTATTTTGACATTATTATTAAGATTCTTAAAAATTTTTCTGAATGTCCGTTTCACGATTCAAAAAGAATCTGTGGTCGTATTGGAATCGCTCCGCCCTTACACTGGTACGTCGAAGACCAGCAGTCCGAAGACGTAACCATTGTTATGGAGAATGTTGGACTGGACGACGGTCGTTCGGAAGGTTTCTCGTTTAGCCTTCAAGGTGAGTCTGCAAGCCAAATCAGAAGTCTATTGGTTAATTAATAGCATTTGGAATCATTGCGTAGGCGAATGTATTTCGCATAAACCAAATAAAGCGAAACTTGATGTCGACGTGGAAAACTTCTGGTCCCACAATCGTTGGATGAATCGACTGTCGGAGGACTTTAGGACAGGAGACGGTCCCAGGGTGGTTGCGCCTGGTGTATTCGCTTCCTCAATGACGTTGCCCTTACAGGAAATCGAAACTGATGACACAAATGCTTTGGATTCTATCGAATATGAAGACTACACCGATGTGACGGAGGCTACAATCCTCCAACATCCCATTACCAGTAAACCTTGGAAAATTCATGAACCAGATGCGGAACCAGAGCAGCTCTACACAACTGTTCGTCCTCTAACAACGACATCGTCTTATCCATCAACGACAGTTCCTCAAGTCTCTCATCGTTCAACGACTACTGCCCAGCCAACAACTAAGACTCAACCAACAACTACTACGCAGTCAACGACGCGCACTGCTATTACCAGGAGTCCAATGACTTCGACCACTAGCACAGAGATTCCATGGCTCATCTTGCAATCTCCTGATCCTAATCATGCACCGATTGTCCGCCCTAAATCAACTACAAAGCAACCAGCCATCTCTTATCCAACTACAAAACGCCCAGTCGTTTCTTATCCAACTACAAAACACCCAACCGTCCTTCATACACAAACTACCCCTCCAGTAGTTACTCGCCGACCAGCTACCCAGTATCCCGTTACTAGGTTCATGTCAACGACCGTGCGACCAACTACCACTACCCGATCTCCACCGACTAAAACCCGTCCGGTTCCCACTACCAGCATCCCGTGGCTTATTTTGAAATCTTCCTTCTTGAACCAAACCAACCACTCTTCTTCGACAGGTATATTATTTCGACAGGTTTTTCCCATTTTCAAGAAATTAGAATTCAGCATTTTGCTTTGTAATAATCATTTCCCCTAAATTTTCCAAAATTAGGTAGTAAAAATACGACGAATAACGCACAATCGTCAAAACCGTTATCAGAACCAACCGTAGTGAAGCCACCCATAGGATTTTATAACACGGAATGGCACACTGACAGCTCATCAACTTACGTGCCAACTGTAAATGGTGGTCAACTTCGAGTCGGTAAATTATAAAAATACCTACACCTTTTATAATTGTTATTACATGTTCGTCTTTTGGGTCCATGAAATGAAATGGTAGATACGTGCCAAGGGAACGTTGTTGTACCTTTGACCGCTGATCCGAAATCGCATAAAGAGTTCATCACCTTGAAATCGACGTGGTTTCCATTTAATCGCATCACTCCGCTCATCTGTTCTTGGAATGTCAAGGTATTTCAACTGAACGCATCATCGTTAATTTCTATAAAAACAAACATTATGTTGAATTCAGGCGAGCAAAAATTGTCAACGTGGCATCATTACTATGACTATCGATGAACGCAGTCGACTTGCTGATGATACGGAATGTCTGAGAGGATATTATCGGGTGGCCCCGTTCATGAATGATTCCAAGTAAATATTAGTATACATTGAAAAAGTTTTCAACTTTCTTGGACAGATGTCAATGAAAAATTCGTTGTGCCCTTGCGTTAACAGAATTTGCGGGCGTGTCCACACTGTTCCAGCCTTCCAGTGGTTCGTTGACCATCATCAACCGGAGGATGTCAGCATTATCTTGAAACATGTTGGACTCAATGACGGCTATTCCGAGGGCCTGTCTTTTACGCTATCAGGTCAGTTGAGACATTAATAAATTGAGCTACAGTTGTTACATCACATCTCATTGCAACTGAAAGGTGAATGTCTTCCCGAAAAATCGGACTTGACCAAAAATAAAGCCATTCATTCCTACAAGGATTGGTTGCAGCAGCTCGCGAGTCAATCTCGTAACCTTGGAGTACCTACCGTAATCTTACCAGACGTCTATTTTACAAGCTCTAGTGGATCATCCTTGTCGGATGCTCATCCACAGGCCAAAACCGATCCTGAAGACTTCTCTGATACTCCCTTAGCGAAACAGAGTCCAGAGACATCCTCGATCACTGCTCCAAATTCGCCCGATCCCATTCTATCTTTGTCATCGTTTTATCCTAACGTCAGCAGCGCTGATCCCATTCACTTTCCGAATGCATCCAATGACGACCTTGAAGATCTTTGGCTGATCCTGCAATCTCCAAGTTCCAGGCAATCTTTATCTATACCGTCAGAGGATGAATCCAACAATGTCAGTCTGGAAGTTTCCAATACGCCCAATATCCCTGTGGATGACATGTTTGATGACGCCCTGTCATACATTACCAGACTGTTAAATGAAACGAAAAAGATAAGTAATCCACTAAAGAAAAGACAATAGTGGCTTATCGAAGAGCGAAAACATTAAGTCTTGCGCAAGTCAAAGATTTATAAGCATAATATGTTTTGATGGGTTAACGAAAATCTCCTAATATTATGCAAAATCATCCAATAGGAAGGCAAACGATTGTTATGTTGGTGGTGGGCTTTATTTGGTAGTGGTTTTTGCAGGTAATCTGCGGAGTTTTCCCTTTGTGTGTACATATGGTTCATTCTCATGTGTGGTGATTTGATTTTCCTTTAACTTACGTTGGTTTCGTAAAAAGTTTAAAAAGAAACTTTGTTTCTTGGCCTTTGAGACCCAAAATTGCATCCATCACAAACATAGAACGAAGAAATTGCGTTCTTGACAGATTAATTGCTTAATGCTTGGATATCATTGACTGTGTTTCTATTAAATTCGTCTTAATTTTCTCGCCTTGTTTTAATAACCAATTATTAACAAACAATTTATCTTTTAATTTAATTAATCGTTGAAAAAAAAATTAACTACAGCAATTCTGCAAAAGGCAACGTCTACTTCAAGATGGCCGTCACGGCTCACGGGGCCAGAAAGAAGGGAAGGACCGAAAGGCGCACTTTTAAGGCGCGCAAGGCGCAAGAGAGGCATTGTTGAGTTGGCAGTGGAAGGTGATAGAAGTGAAGTTGAGAACTATATCAGAAACTCAGAAACCCTATAGGGCTGATAAAGTGATAATTAACTTTATAACTGCTTTGTAAACGTTGAGGTAACATCCGAAAAACGCATGATGATGGTGCATGGCAATTGGCAAATAAGGATGGAACATGCCAGTTGGTGATACAGCACGGCTAGTGAGAATTCTGCATGGCAATCGAGACATCCAAAGTATATTCGTATTGATTATTTTAAACTTAAACGTTTTGCCAATTGTTAATTTTTGAAAAACTAGGTCTTGGAGGTTTTTGAAAACTGATTACTTTCAATCTGTTGAGGTTGCATTCTATAACCAGAATAGAACTGTTTTCGTTCTGTGTTTAAGTGATTGCAATTAGCGGCAACTAGTATGAACAGGCTGAGGTTGATGCCCCTGATTGTGTGATAAATTTGCAGTACTCAAGAGGTAAAAAGTTGTTCCAGATGTAAGCCAATGAAAATTAATTTGAGACTACTGTCATCTTATAAACACCCAAGTTTTTCATCCTTCTTTGCATCGGTTTAGGACACATTATATTTGCAGTTTGTGGCTTCAGATGCCTAAATCATTGACGAGATGTGCCTTGAATGGCTCTTCAATATTAGTGAAAAAGAAAAGGTAAATATAGGTGTCCCAAGTTCCCAAACTTTTTCAGAAACTTTCTCAGCTGTTGCAGTAGTGCATAATAATAAAATTCCCTTTTTTCAGCCAATTGATGCATATCCAAAAGTTTGAGACAAGAAAACTGTCAATTACCTGTTCTACTGTCCTTCATTCAGTTGATCCCGCTGCAATATGAACATCAACAGTTGCAAGTAAAGCTCTTCTCTTTCTTCTTTACTGCACATTCTGCACAAATAAACATGCCATCTTTGTTGTTCTAGCATGCCAACAGCGTTGTCAGTGTCGAGAGATCCCGAAGGCTTTTCTGGATATAGAATAATAGCTAAACCATCCATATAGCCCAAAGGTAAAAGGTTTCTATATAAATTTACTAGTAAGTTCTTTATATCCAGAACGCCTATTAAACCTTTGAAAGATACAAGGTAGATGTAACTAAAAATCTAATTTGATAGCTTCCGTGCTTGGCTGTCTTGAACTAGATGAATGGTCACGTTTGTGATAGACACCAATTCGTTCAAAAAGAATCGTTTTGAGCTAAGGAGAGTTAACTACACAATTGTAAATATTCAATGATCTAGATTTTGAGAATACTTTATTAGAACTAAAAAAAGATCAGATGGAGGCCCTTTTATTTAAAATGTACTTTTAGCGTAATAGTTGTGTTCGAATACTTGCATTTGCTTGTATTGAATAGAGTTACCGGCTTCGACTAGTTCCCTACCGTTACATTTTTTGACATATGTGCCCAGCTCAAACCTCACTTGCCCGTTTCATTTTTGTGTTCAAATACTGAGGCAAAAATAGGCTGCCTTCGGTGGACTCCGGGAAAGCACCTTGTGGCCCAGCAAAAGCCAGCACAGCTCCAAACAAACAATAGCATATGCAAGGTACATATAACAAATTATTTTTTTAAATGTCACATATGGGTACCTCAGCGTACCATCTGTTATGTGTATAAACTACAAAACAAATGTTTATTTCTTTGAATTCGTAGGTTGTTGCGATAAATTGTGAAATCAGAAGGCAATGTTTGTTTCAATTTCTCTATTGATTTCCATTGTTTTGTAACTCCAAGCCGATCACTATTGATAGTAATCCCCGTGTAAAGGCAGTATGTGAAGCTTAATAATTTTTTATTAAATTTTCAGGTGGCGTCTTTGTACGATTGTCTAAACGAAAAGAAAACTGTAACTTGGGAAATACTTGTGAATACGAGGATTGAAGCTTTCTCTTCTATATTGGAATCAACCCACGTGCTCGTTTTATTTAAATGAGATGATGCGAATGGATGATTTCGTGGTCGGCTATGAAAGACAATGGAACCTTTGCCCTCATTCCGGTTTCCGGTTCCCTTTCACACTAAGAGCAGGTCACCCTCAATTTCAAACAATTTTCAAAATTGAAGTGTTGAGTTTTTGTTTCAGTTCACTCTTTACCACTAACTACTTTTTACTATTGTAGATATGAAAGAGGTCGCAATTAAAGTAGTAGGAACACGGCGATATTAAGGCTACAATTCCATATCTCCAAAAATGTTCGGAGCGTTTATGCCCTCTACAATTGGAAGACAATAATAAAAAAGTAAGTCGTTCAACGACGTTTTCAAAAATTAGTAATCACGTGACTAAAAGACCATGTGTGCATTTACGTAGTGTTGTTGAATGAAACAACGTGGACCAGTGCCGCATAAGCTTCGTGCCATTTTCGTCTAGTAACGAGGTAGGCCAAAACATAGCCCTCGGTTAATCGTAAATGCCTTATTGTTCGTTTCCTATTGTCGTCCAGCAGTCAGTCTTTACCCAACCTGAGCCTCCGAAGCATTTCTGTTGCTAAGCATATTTTGAGATTGTACGCTATTTTCTTTGCTAATTTTGGATTTATTCTTTAATTAGGAGATTTTAATTGGCATGTCTCAGCATTGCCTTCGAGCATACGCCGGCAAGGTACATGTTTATTTTTACTACACTTTCAGCTATGTTTTGATACTGAATGATGCTTTTATGCATTTTATAGGCAGTCGGTATGCGCCAAATGCTACTCGTATTGATTCTTTGTGCATGTGTCGCCTCTTTTACCTGGGCAGGTATACCTCAATTCGCTAATAACAATATCAGTGAAAATTAAACTATTGTAGTTGAAAACGTTCACTTGAAGAGAATGCCATTTCTCGTTTGTCGGGCCACTTGGGCGCCTTTAAAAATGTCATGAATTATCAGAGTTATTAATTTATTTTTTTGTTTCTATAGATTCCATAGAAAGCAAGCAGCAGAACGGGAGCGTAACAGATAAGCCAGTCACGATGTTACCCACTCTAAATACCACTCTGGCGACGGAGTATAATACAGATTATTATCGAAATAATAATCGTCAAGTAACACGGCGTCCAGTCACTAGACGTCCCACTACCAGACGTCTAGTTACTAGACGTCCAGCAGGCAACAATCGTCGTCCGCCACAGACCAAGCCTCCTATTGGCTGGGATCAAGCTGGTACGTAATGACGTTGTTAACGCAAAATGTTGAAGAATTAAGATTCATTCAATGAATTTGTACGTAGATACGTGCGGAGGTAATATTCTTGTTCCCTTATCGGAGGATCAGACGAATGCCTTGATAGAGGAAACGTACCAGTCGACTGGGTTTCCAGTCGCGCGTATCTACCCTTTAATCTGCACGTGGAATGTCAAGGTAGGTCTGCTCGTGAGCTGTTAAGTCATCTTACATAAATTGTTATTTGTTTTTGGATGCATTTGCCAGGTGAGTAAGAAATGCCGTCATGCCCGGATTGTTTTGAGAATTGACGAACGCAGTCGGCTGGCCGATGATAAGGAATGTAATAAAGGTTTCTTTCGCGTTTCGCCCTTCATGAAAGAAGCCAAGTATGCAGACATTAATATTACATTGTTGAATTACGTTCAAAACTAATTTTGTGAATCGAAAAGAATTTGCGGCCGCGTTGGGGATGTTCCACCGCTCCAATGGCACGTTGAAGACCAAAACCCTGAGGTAGTTACAATTACGATGAGAAATCCAGGACTGGAAGACGAGAAATCTGCTGGTTTCTCATTTTCTCTTCAAGGTAAATTATTTGTCTTATTGTGTTGAAACTTAAATGATGATGCCATTCCATTTAAAGGTGAATGCCTACCATATGAATCGAACATGACAACGAATGGGTCCATGAACACCAATAGTTTATGGCTCCACCAGATCTGGAAGGACTCGGCAGCGATGGGCGGACCCACGGTAGTCGTACCTGGTGTCGATTTGGCCAGCATTATTCCTTGGATGGAAACGAACCTCAATGACATCGTCAACACTGTCAAATTCAACAATTCCTCGGGATTTCCTATTTCTGGGAGTCTACCTCCTACTAGCACATTGCCTACAGTCACTGGTGTTGCAGATGTCAGCAATAATCTCAATCGGCCACCCACACGTCGCCCTGTAAGCAACGCAGTCCGAACTAGGCCCACGCGACGTCCCAATCTAAGGCGTTCAACCACAACCGTTCGCCCAATAACGACCCGTCCAACCACCGCACGACCTGTTAGCTGGGATCAGTATGGTAGGTGAAATGAAATTTTGCATAAACATAAATTCTGAAATATCTGTTTGGATTTTGAGCAGATACGTGCGGTGGTGTCATCAATGTCCCTTTGCTATTTGACCGTCTCTCGTTTTACGAATCGTCGCAATTTTTCACCGGCCGTAGCTTTCCATTGGTCTGCACTTGGAATGTGAAAGTAATGAACTATTGAAATATTACCTCTCATGAATAATTAATGTAAATGTGCGCAGGTGAATCCGCTGTGCCGCCGTGCTCGTGTTACCATGAGAGTGGACGTACGCAGTCGACTGGCTGATGTGGAGGGATGCACAAAAGGATATTACACCGTTTCGCCGTTCATGAAAGAAGCCAGGTGAGTGTTACAGTTTGATTATTTTGCTCTTGTCCAATCGCATAAAGCAAACTGTTGATGGAAAAGAATATGCGGCCGAATTGGAACTGTTCCACCTTACCAATGGTACGTGGACGACCAAAAGTCAGAAGACGTCACCATTTTCATGGAGACTGTTGGACTCAAAGATGGCCGTTCGGAAGGATTGTCCTTCAGCCTCCAAAGTGAGAATGATTTCTATAATTGTGAAACAAAGTCCCCCATTGAAAGATGGCTTATTTTTAAAAATTAGGTGAATGCATCCCGATCAGATCAGACGTTAAGAAAATTGACGTCGACATTGAAAATTATTGGTCGAATAGCCGTTGGATGAACCGACTATCCGAAGAATCTGGAACAGGAGATGGCCCAAGGGTAGTGATTCCTGGTACATTCATCCCAACAACCGTGTCGTCATTGATTGATAAAAATTTCATTGGCACAAAAATTCCATCAATGGATCCCGAAAATCAATCCGAGATCCCCTGGCTGATCTTAAAGTCTCCCGATCGAAACCAGTCCATGTCTACGGTATCGCTTTACACTGATGACACTAATAATATTTTAGAGTCACCTAATAAGCCCAGCAATCACGTTTATCCCACACCTGTCAGCGTCATCTTGCACTCCAGCAACACCAACAAAGTTACGTCAAAACCGATCCCCGTGACACGAGTTCCATTGAATGATGAAAACATTCCTTGGCTGATCCTCAAATCGCCTAATGAAACGCAATCAACGACAGCGTTTAACCCAACACCTCCTCCGTTGATTACATGGCGTCCTACAAGCGAAAGCATCTCCACTACTCCATCGGTCACGGTTGGTACGTCGATACATCCGACTACCCTCCCATCCACTACTAGCCGTACACCCACCACTACCACTACGATGAAGACGACAACGCGCACTCCGTCAAACGGTACGCAATCCACCATTATTCGTCCACCTACGCACCAGTCACTTGGAACAATAAGTTCTTCTACTACCAAGAGGCCATCCACCACCAAGAATGCTTATACATCCAGGAGTCCATCTACTCCTTCCACCACCAAGAGTCCTTCCATCAAGAATGCATCTACCACCAAGAGTCACTCCACTACCAAGAGTCCTTCCATTACCAAGAATGCAACTACTTCCAGAAGTCCGTCTACGACCAAAATTCCGTCTACTTCCAAAAATCCAGCAAATCCTTCAACTACTAAGATTCCCCCTAGTATCAAGAATCCGTCTACGCCCAAGAACCCGTCAACTGCTGCTAAAAGGCCTTCGATGGTAGGAGAGCGGCCAACGACGGTGCGTCCATCTACCAAGAGTTCAACGACTGCACGTCCTCCGTCCACCACCAAAAGCTACACGACTACTCTCAACGAGAAATCCAAAGCAAGTGCAGCAAATATTAGTGCAGATGTTGGCATCCAAGAAGCTATTTCGTACCTCACGTCCATTTTAGAAGAAACGAAAAAGAGAAATAACTTACCATCGTCTGAGAGAAGTAATTAGAAAATATGGATGTTCCCGCCCCACGTGCTGAAAGTTGAACCGGAGGATTTCGAATAGCTTCATAGTTGTTGGCGACATGGTTATGTATTTCCATAATTTAATTCAATTAGGCTCAAATCTATTTATTAGTTTTAAGATTAAGTAGTTTCTAGCTATGAAGGTATTTTCTTTAGTTCAATGTTACTTTATAATCATTAATTAATAAACCATACGTTAACGTTCTGTTCGAAATAATTATAACGCATCATCGTGCGTGGTGAATACGAGTGAAAAAAGCAGGCGGACTTTCCAATCCTAATTCCACAAACGTTTATCTAAACACTTTTTTAATGACTTTGTACACAACTCCTTTGAAAGCCAGAGCGGGAGTTTGCTTTCTCTTCCGATAGAATCTTCTCCCACGCGCTCATTGCGATTGAAGTCACATGCGGGCCGATTCGTATTCGACGTAATCAACGACGGTTCTTTAAGGCGCCGATGTCAAGTCTTTGGAAAGTATTAAATGTTTGTTTGTATTATTCGATATATCACTGGCTTCATGTTTTATTCTATTTAGATATGGGACAGGTTTGCGTCAAGATGGACCGGGCCGTAGAAATCCCTCTGCCAAAGACATCGTGAATTGAAAACATGGCGGGATTCTTTTTCGAACGCTCAATGGTACGTGAAAACTTGAAGAATACGCGTTTTAATGAAATGCGTGTCATGGAAATTCACAAAACCATCATGGGGAGGTGGGTTTTATTGGATGAACACAGCATATTTCTGTGCGGTTTTTATTTTGAACAACTCTTTAGTTCATCGAGTTCCGATATCGTTTTTTTTTAGAAGGAGGACGAAATTTATGAAGCAAACAAGAAAGAAGCTACACGAATGGTCGCCTCTATTTACCTGTTGCGTGTGTGTGTGTTTGCATATGATACCCCAAATAGGATCTGTGGCGATCACATGAATAGAGCGAAGAGAAAACAAAAGAGGAGAAGAAAAAATAAAGAGATTGCGCTCGATGGCTCAGTCTCTGTCCAACCTCGGATAGCATTTGAATAAGCAACTCGTCCTCATCGTTTTCCAGTTTATTCTTTGACCATCATTGGAACGGTATGCAATTCTCTTTCTTTATGGCGCAAGTTGATTTCTTTAATTAATTACGTTGTATTTGGCAGATGCGGCAAGCATTTCTATTATTGTTTGGCTTTTGCCTTGTGATCTCCTTCAATTCCGCAGGTATAAAATCAATCAATTTTAGTGCCAGTTAGTACTTTATTCTTTTTAATAAATACCACTAGGTTCTACAACGTATTTGAAAGGCAGAGACATATTGAAAAAGGCTGTGAAGGATTCGCCCGTAATTGCAAACGAGGATGTCGAAAACATTGGACCTTATTATAGCCGTCATTCCCTAACAAAGAAAACTAAAAACCGGATAAATGCAAATGTTCCACCACCAATTACTGTCCGTCCGCTATACATTTCGCGTCGCAGTACCAGCACCATCCGTCCGTCAAGTTCATTCATCGATTGGTCTGAACACGATGCTGGTAAATCGTTTGCTACTTCTAATTCATTCACTCGGTATTGGAACATTTTACTTATTCAGATACGTGCGGTGGTAGCATCAACGTTCCATTGACATTTGACCGGATTTCACTCTTTGAATCGTCCCAATTCCTGGAAGGACGCGACTATCCTCTGCTGTGCACTTGGCATGTTAAGGTAGTTGACATTGCTAGCTACTCATTTTTCAAAAAATTTAAATATCAAGCTTATTGTCTGGTTGAGGTACAGGCGAGCAAAAACTGTGGTCTCGCTCGAATCACCATGAGAATCGACGGGCGCAGTCGACTGCCCGATGTGAGAGGATGTGCCGACGGTTATTACGCGGTTTACCCGTTCATGAAGCAAGTCAAGTAAGTATATACGTAGAATTCATTTAACGTCAAACTGATAACTGTTTGTTTTTACATCTGTTTGCCTTGGATAAAGAATCTGCGGTCGTATTGGAGATGTTCCGCCTCTCCAGTGGTACGTCGACACCCAACAGCCAGAGAATGTTACCATCGTCATGGAGAACATTGGACTTGATGACGGCCATCCGGAAGGCTTGTCATTCACACTTCAAGGTGATCCCGTTAAATTGAATTGAAATGAAAAATGATGGTAGCAAATGTTTGATAGGCGAGTGCATCGACGATGAATCCGATGAAGAAATAACGGATGTCTTCAAGGAAAACGAGCGTTTGAAACGACGATGGATGAAGCGATTGGTGGAGGATTTTGAAAGAGGAGAAGGTCCCAGAGTGGTCAAATTAGCCAATCCTAAACGTCGCACAACTTCATTGCCCTCTACCACATCTGTTTCAAGTACCGAAGCAACCACTGCCCACCCAATTACCACAACCACTGATCATCCATCAACAACAACTAGACAGACAATCTCCTACGATGATTCCGGCATTCCATGGCTCATCTTGAAATCTCCCGACCCTAATCCGTCTTCATTCGAAGTCTCTTCACCTATTAGACGCCTTCATGCATCAACGATGGCCAGTCGATCGATTTTATCCACTACAGCACGTCCAGCCATTGTTTCCAAACACTATCCACATCGTCCTCGTATCATTCCCAAATCGCCACATACTGAACTCTACGTGACCTCCTCGTCTTCCTACGAAGTTAACCCAGAACAGAGTAAACCAGTTGGCCATCAAATCCGGCCGCTAAATTCTTCTATCACGCCCTATAGCAACCACTCCGACATCCCATGGCTCATCTTGAAATCACCCGATGTCATTGTTTCCAAGTCCACCTCACTTCCCTACTCTCCAAACTATCCGTCCACAACAATCCCTCCCACTAGTCCACCAACAACCGCCCAGCTCCTATCGTCCACCGTCACTACTATAATCGTCCATACATTGCCAACAACCGAACCAACAACGACAGTTGCTTCGACGACGACTGAATCTCCAACAACGACAACTATCGACGTTGAGACAGCAGCACCTACCGACGCACCACCGTCGATCACGCCGAGTCAAGAGTTCTATCCTTCGCTAAATACCCAACCATCAATGGATGTGATCCACACGCCAGCTCCGACAGAGCCCAGCACTACAATTCCAGCAGCTGTCGATGACGCATCGACTTCTTACATAAGTTTAAACGGCCAGAAATTTATATTTAGCAAACTGCACCGTACGTTTCAACGTACGTTCTTTAAATTAAAGAAATTAATGTCATCTTAAATATTATTGAAATGTGTTTTTGTCTTGAATGAGATGTCAAAGTATCGATTCAGCTGGCCTGATGGATACACTTTGTGTCTTTTTTAAATTTAATTGGATACCATTTGTGTCAACTTGAGATGGACATTTGGCCAATTCACTGATACCCTAGTCCTCCGTAATATATTCAGAGGAATGGAAAAATCAGTGAAACATTATCTCTGTATTATGAATTCGTCATCATTTCGCAATCTATGCGCTGATTTGATGAGGAAAATTTCGTTTAATACTCCAATCGCACGGCCCATTTATTCGAATAAAAATAGCCCAACGTACGACGCCACAAGCTATATTTAAAGCGCTTCGTAGAAGGAGGGAAAGTCAATTGTAATTTAACGATTATTTAGATGTCATCGAGTCTCTTCACGCAAAGTTTAATTTCGGCGTTGGCTTGCTAAAACCGTGGCCGTTTCATTCGCACAATTTATTCGTGGCGGAAGACTTGCGATTTGGTGCGGTGAACGAGAACGAAATTGATGAAGCAGAGACACGAGGAAAGAAAACTATTAAAAGGTATTTCTATTCTTTTTGTGTACATCCGAGTGGAACTTTTAATGGCTTGGTTGTCTTTAGAAAGGAAGAAAAGGGCTGAAGAAGTTGAGGACAGTGTGTTGTACCTGTCCAGTTTTCTTTCATCGCCAGCCGTTTGTAGAAGCCAAAATTCAACGTCAGGCTGCCAATCAGATTGTCTGGTGTGTTTTGGATTGGTTGAAATTGAGTGACCTTGATTTTGGGGATGATGGCAGCCTATAATGGAAAGGTATTACTTAATTATTTAAGATTTTGAAGGCACAAAAAATTCAATTGAATTCTTTAATTCATTTCAAACTGAATTAGGTAAAACATCAATCGTTTGTCTTGATGTCCAGTCTCTTTGCAATCAGCACCTTCATTTCGGCAGGTAAACACTATCTCAAATTTAATTATTGCCATTGATGAGGCAGCAATTATGTTAAAAAGTCACTTATGATTTAAAATTAAGAAGCGATGACTCGTTCATTGACGCCATCGTTGACAAGAGACATGGGATTGTCAATAACTGTAAAAGGTATTGTCGCCACGGGCGATCACGAGGCCATCGAGTATAACGGCGGGAAAAACTACCGTGACCATCGTCCTTCCACCACCGGCCGTCCGATAACAACACGACTTCCCGCTAATTGGGATCCCTATGTGGCCGGTATTTTGTTCGAATAACTACGCATTCTCTTTTACTGTTTATTTGATTAAACACGAAATCATGTTCCAATTTAAAAAATGCAGATACGTGTGGAGGTACAATCAACATCCCCTTGTCATTTGATCGGCTGTCCTTGTTTAAATCGTCCGGATTCCCGTCCGCACGCGACTACCCTCTCATCTGCAATTGGCACGTCAAGGTGAGATATTGTTTAATTGGTTAATAAACCAGTCGTACATTGTCCGCATTTGGTTTGGTCCAGGTGAATTACAAGAAATGCCGTCGTGCTCGAATTACGATGCGGGTGGACGGTCGCAGTCGATTAGCCGATGCGGAGGGTTGCACCAAAGGACACTTCACTGTTTCACCCTTCATGAAACGTTCCAGGTAATTCATTCGCTTTTTACTTGTTAATTTTTTTCCTTTTTAACGCAACCTTTCGTTTAAGAATTTGCGGTAGGATCGGTGATATTCCGCCCTTCCATTGGTACTTTGACAGCCAACAAGCGGAAAGGAACGTCACCATCACCATGAAGAACATGGCCATCAATGATGGCTATGCAGAGGGCGTTTCATTCACCCTCCAGGGTGAGTCATTTGCTTTCGTTAGACAAACACATAACGAGGCCTGATGATCGTTATTCTATAGGCGAATGCCTTCCAGAGAAAACCTACGTGAAAAAGATGAATGTTGGCAAGGAAAATGACAGGTTTCACGAGAGATGGATGAGTCGACTGTTGGAGGATATCGAAACAGGAGAAGGGCCTCGATTGATTCAAGCAACGCGTCATACAACTCTCCGTCCATCTACCACCGTCCGTCCATCTACCACCGTCCGTCCATCTACCACCGTCCGTGTTCGTCCATCGACCACTGTTCGTCCATCTACCACTGTTCGTGTCCGTCCATCGACTACTATACGCCCAAACACGAAGCGTCCTCCTGTAACTACACGACGTCCATCTACCACAACAAAACGTTCAATTACGTACGTGCATCCTGACCTACTTTGGCCTTTTCTTGGCACTCCCGAGCCTTTCATTCCTTTGGAATCACTACTCGATGTGCATCCATCATCCAACATCACTGGTGACACTTCATTGACGGTACCATCTTCCACCAAACCCACAGTTAACCTATTTAAATTCAAAACTAATCTATTGGCACCTGCCGTAAGTAGTCCCACTAATGTAACGTTGATCCCTTCCGACTCAAATGCTTTCAACTCCACAAACCAATCGATTCACTTAAATGATTTATCTAGTGGCCCATCGCTGAATTCTCAAGTGCCAGTGGAAACGAACAGCACTATTCCTAAACTCGTTTTGGAGGGACAAACGAACAATGGCAACCCAATTTCATACATTAGTCTGAACGGGCAAAAATTTGTATTCAGCAAATTCCACAAGTTTAAGAAATTGTTGTCCTAAAAGCTGCTATTTAAAATTAACGCGCATGTTAGTCAATACATCATTGACTAGTCCAATTTTCGGATTCCCGTGGTTCCAAAATCTTAAAACAGGGCCCTACGATTTCATAAAGGAATAATCGATTCATTGTGGCCTCCAATTGAAAACAATAGTTTTCTCCAGGTGACATTAAACCCTATCATTTTTGCTTATTATTTTTGGTAGCTAACTCTTTTTTCTTTTTCTAAGAAAAAAAGCAGGTCGGACGTTAAGGAATTTCCAGGTGGAGCAGCAAAGTGGACAATAGAGTTTGCCGATAAATTTATACGACTTTGGCGTGCGTTTCCCAAGACTTTCACCGCCAAAAATGGTCCACCCTCCACCAGTTTAGCGTCATGCAAATCGTAAGTATGCGTATCTAGGCCGTAATAACTTAAACATTTGTCGGACGTGTCGTTTCACTTATTGCCGAGCTTATGCAAAATTTAGAGAAACAAGGTCCCGAAAACTCTGAAATGAGTTAAGAAGGTCAGCCTGAATTTATACTTAACGTCAAGTAAAAAACTCATTTAGTGCTCGTCAAAAGAGACATGATGGTTGTGAATGGAAGTCATTAGAGCCGTCGTTTATCTTTAGGACGGACAAAGTAGAGAGAACGACCTATATATCTCGTTGTCTACATGTCATCTCTTTGCCAATACAATCAAGGTACCACAGCCGCCATTTTGAAAGAGAGAGACGCGGGTGTTCTCTCTCTCTTTTGATACACAAAGCCCTCGGGTGTAGAAAGAATCAAAAGAAAGGAGGAGACAGCACCTGTCCTTTTTTTTTTTTTTCTCTTGTTTCTTTCAGGTGCGTTCAGCTCACGTGAGAAATGCAAGCAGAAGAAACCTAAATCCTACATACACAAGAGGAGTATTGTTCTTTCTCTCTCTCTCTGCATTATGGGCCAGCGGAGAAAATGGAAGAAGAAAGGCGGAAAAAAAGTCGGCTGTCTTGGGCCAGTCTCAGCAGTCCAGCTCGCACCGTCAAAGCATCAACATCTAGCCAACCATATCTCCACTGTTTTGCCTATCTCAGTGTGTGTCGTCCATATCGCGTGCCTTGGTGAGTTTTCATTTTATTTCTTGTTTAAAGAATTATAGATGTTGGGATATGCTCTGACCTCCTTCTCTTCCCTTCTTTGACCCGTCTTCCGTGTGTGTGTGTGTGTGCCCTCCTTTTTCCGGCTCAGGTAAATGAATCACATTGACTGCTGTCATTTCCAGTTATTCAATTTAAATCGTTTTCAACGTAGATATCAAAACTGTCAGAAAATGCGTCTGCTCGTCTTGTGCGCTCTAATCGCCTTCGTTTCATGCGCTTCAGCAGGTAAAGTAGTCCACACTGTTCATTTTTAATAGTACAATCATTTATCTTTTATTTTTAAAAAAGGAGTTGTATCGGACCGATTGAAAGCGACGATGAATAAATATCAAAAGATCGAATTGACTATTCCTGAAAGTCGACCCATCAGCTCGAAAGGTTTGCCCTTAAATATTTTCATGATAAAGGAAATTCCTTCATTTATTTTGTATTGTTGCATGGGAAGGAATTATGCAAAACATCCAGAATGCCATTGGAAATCGACACGTGACTTTCAAGATCCCGGCCATCCCTTTTGTGTCGAACCTTTGGCGAAGCCGAAACTCAACTGGAAATGCAGCAATAGCCAAAAATGCAACAGCGCTGTCAAACGCAGAAGGACAACAACAAGAGATCGGGGTCAGCAGCATCATCTCGACATCAACGGCCGTGCCAACCAAACCCGGCGGTCATCCAGGTAAATAAGAAAACACACCACCGTAAAAAATTATGGACAGGCAAAAATCGAAAGGAAACGAGAAATTTAAATTTTTTAGGTCAAACTATTTTCCGCTTCTTTCCCATCCGACCGTTTCTTTCTTTTTTCCCCTTAGAAATGAATTCATTTTCTTTCTTTTGTAATCGAAAAGGACGTAAGAGTCACAGAGAAGAAACCGCACGACATTATCTTGAATTTGAATTCGATTGTGGAAGAAAGGGACATAAAATAGTAGAAGAGTAGGTCATTAAAATCAAGCAAATATGCGTGTAGTGATCATAATGGCCTGTATTGTTTTTTTTTTCATGCTATTAATGAAACCAATTCAACTTTTTTCTGTAAATAATGAAAAAAAAACAGATTGGTGCGGAGGTAACATCCTTTTGGATCTAAATTCCCGGAGGGAGTTAACCTACAAATCGACTCAATTTCCGTCTGCTCGTTCGGTCCCATACGCCTGTTCTTGGGATGTCAAGGTAAAACATTTCACACACGTTCTATTTGGAGACTGTTTAACGATAATGATGACATTACAGGTGAGCAAAAATTGCCGTCGTGGCCGAGTCACGATGCGAATGGACGGACGCAGTCGGCTGGCCCAAGAAGATCGATGCAGTAAAGGATATTATCGAGTATCACCGTTCATGAAGGAAGCCAAGTAAAACATAAGTTTGTTTTTTCGCACTTTGCACGCACAATCTAAATGCCGTTATTTTCAAAACTGGGCAGAATCTGTGGACGGATTGGAACCGTTCCGTCATTCCAGTGGTACGTCGACGACAAACAGCCAGAAGATGTCACCATCATTATGAAAAATATCGGCCTCAATGACGGCAACTCTGAAGGACTGTCATTTACACTCTCTGGTGATTTATTGCTTCTTATTTTTTAATTTTTTTAAAGACCGTCCATAATTGTTTGAAAAATATTTCAGGTGAATGTCTGTCAAAGGACGGCGAAACGAAGAATAAGACGAGGGATGTCGCCATGGACAATATGGAGACCCACAGTCGATGGATGTACCGTCTGTTGATGGATTCAACGACACCTGGCAGCCGCCAAAGTCAAGTCGTTCTCCACACGGCCAGCATGTCGTTGCAACCCAATTCCAAACTGTCGGCAAAGGCTTCGGAGAAGATCAGCCAAGATTTCGGCCAGGCCTTGGCGTCGCAGCCGGATCTAACGCCGGCCGAGAGTTCGACGACCTCCAAACCAGCCAATAAAATCACATTCTATTCGCCTCTTTATCTCATCTTCCGAAAATTTAACCTCATCTAAGACTTCATGAAGAGAGAGAACAAAAGGAAACTGCTGGACAGCTTCTATTATTAAACTGGAACATGTACACAAACTATTTAAAAGAATTTTTATTTATAATCAAAAACTATTATAAAGCTTGTATCATATAAACTGATGGGCGAAATACAAAAGTGGCCTTGGAATTGATGTAACTAATTAATAAATCAAATTATCCACAGCGATTGGGCCCTTTTTTTTCTTTAAGGAACTTGAAAATCGGGGCGGAGTTTGGCTGCTGGCGATGTCACTTGTAATGGACGACATCTTCCGTGCTAAGAATAACACACAACAACCAGTCTACCATAGACTTAGCATGCATCATTCCGGATACCGGCAACCGTTGATGTCTTTTTTTTTTCTCTCCCCCCTCATTTTTTTGTTGCAGAGGAAGGGGCCAGATGTAAATAGACCCTCTTTTTTTTGCCTGCCGCACTGTGCAAAAATAAAATTAACATGACGAAAAGATGGGGGTCTACTGTTGTGAGCCATTCGACTGGAAAATGGCCAGCCGTCCGGTTCTGCCCGTTCTCTTCATTTTATGAGCTTTACTGTCGAAACGAACATTTACTTCATCTGTGCAAGTAAAGTAAAAACAAAAAACAAAGAAAATTCAGATAGACAAACAATTCCAAGTATTTGTGTGTAGTTACGACCCATCTGACATCATCTGGATGCGTCACAACAACTGACCCGATTTGTCTTTCTTTCTGTCTTGACATAGAGTCCAAAAGGAAAAAGGGAGTTTTTGTTCAATCGTTTGATTTCCTTCTTCTCTTGCCGAGACTGTGTAACGTGACCAAGTAAGGTTTTGTTAGAAAGAGTTCTATTGACTCTGTGCACCACTCTCCAAACACCTACACACAACAATCTGCCTACGTATTTTTCGTTACCAAACTTAAAGAGGCGAAGGCTGGAAAACACCTTTTTTAGTCTACGTAGCCAAGAGGTCGGTTCATCAGAGCCATCTAGCGGCGGTTGAAAGAACTCCTTACTGCCATCATCACACACAGACACGAGCCTCCTCCTCCCCAACATTTCTGTTTCGTTTGTTGCCTTGGAATAGTATAGCGTCTGGCTATAGCCCGAGCGAAATCGACTGCTCTAGCCCTCGAGTTACACACACACACGCAGGACACACATAACACACTAGTGCAGCACATATATATACACACAGACAGACACACACGGGAGAAGTGAGTCGGTCTTGTCTTCTCCTTCTTGTGCTGCTGTGCTGTTGCGCTGTTGTTGACGCCATGGCTAGTGAATCGAAAGGATTGGTGTTTGCCACGGCAGTTAAGAAACATGCTGGACGAGCCAAAGAAAAGGTATTTTCATCATTTCTTTCAATCAGTTTTATTCTTAATTACCTCTCGCGTCGTTTGAGACTCATCTCGGCTATCGAATCTCGAGTTTTTCATCACTGTCTGCCCAGTTAGATACCAGATGGTTTCAATTCTCTCTACCTCTTATGCCAGTGTGCGTGTGTGTTGAGGCCTCGTTTTTTCGGCTGCTGCTGGGCGGGCGGCTAGCAAAGAATTCATGACCTTCTATGGTCAATGGTGGCAACAGGTTGTTTTTATTCCCTTTTTTTGCCCTTTTTGGTTTCATAATCACAATTAACACAGCATTTCTATTAGTCTTTTGATTTAATTTGGCTATCGACCTTTTTGGGAAGCCTTAATGATCATCTAACGATTAAAAAGTAAACGTTTAAAGATTCGTCCCACATAGTTTGAAGGCAAAAATTGTGTCATTGCTTCGATGCGACCGTGACTCCCCGTCGCGTTTATTTATGGTAATTTCAATCGAAACAGCTGTCTCTTCTGACTGTGGTGACCCACATGCCCAATACTATCTCTTTTTAAAATTTCTCTCATCTCAAACAGGCACGCTCAGTCCTAGAAAAGCTCTAGTGTTGCTTATTCGAAGGAATCAAATTCACTTCCCCTCGAGGTACACCCACCAAGCTACTTTCTGAACCTTTGGTATCCTTTCGCAGACAGGTTTTATTTTGGTTTTCCAATTGTTTGGTCCATCACCATAAAGAGATTCTCATTTTCAGAGTTACTCGTTGGGCTCCTGCATTCCAGGTGGCTCGTCTGTAGGGAAGTTAATGAAAAAAACTTGAAGAGAACATTCCCCTATGTGATTGTGACAGAATATTTTAAGTATTCACCGTCGTCTCGGTTGTCCTTGGGTTTCCTTTGAAAAAGGTGAGGGTGGGAGGGTGTGCTGCAACACTAAATTTAGACAGTGTGAGAGAGAGAAAGAAAAAAAAGGTAAAGAAGATGGTGTCTAGTGAACCGATTGCCAAGTTCCTTTCCGTTCTGCACAAGCCGAAGCTATAACACCGTTGTTTCTTTTTGTTTCCCACCAAAAAGAAGAAGAGAGGTAGAGAAAAACATGCAGAGCAAGTCGGACAGCAACATATTTTTGCTCATGGTGCCAACTAGCCGAGCAGTAGGGGAAATGAGAAGAAAACCGTACGACTCGTTTGAATGGATCATAGCTAACACAGACTAGTAGACCAAAGCAGCAGCAGCAGCAGCGAAAACGTATTAGAACCGGGATCCCGGTCACGGAAATAGAACGCCCATCACCTATATATTTTATTTCGTATTTTTCTGCCTTTCCTTTTTTTGTTGTTTCAGAATAAGGCCCGTCACGGAGCCGTGGCACTCGGTTGTTGAGCGAAATCTTTTATATTCAAAGTAGGAAGAAGAATTGTTTTTTTCGCAATTGAAATTGATGGGGGGTAGAGAGAAAGAAAAACGGGAGCAGGAAATGGCGGTGGTTATCGACTTTCACAGTGTTTTGTAAAAGGAAAAAAATATTTGGTTGAAGAAGAGCCAAAAAAGCGTTTATACCCAGAGGCAGTCTTTATCTTTAATAGCCTTTCAACACACACCCACGATTTTTTTCTCTCCCATTTTTCTCGGGTTGTGGTTGTAGCCACGAGTCTACTTTTTTTTTTAAAGGAAGACACGGTGTAGTAACTTGTCTTGTTTAGCGATGACGTTTTCATTTTTTCTTCTGGTTTTTTGTAGATCCTGCAAAAGGTGGGCAAGGTGGACAGAACAGCCGACGAAATATTTGACGATCACGTCCAGAATTTCAACAAGCAACAAAATGCAGCCAACAAACTGCAGAAGGAGCTCAATAATTACATCCGCTGCGTCAAAGGTAAAGTTATTAGCTCTCAAGAACACCAACCGAAATTCCCCGATCGAACGTGATCCTCTTATGCATTAGTGGGGGGTGGGCAGGGTTGTGTTTTTGGATGCACCGTAGAGAAAGAGAGCCAAAAGGCCGGTCGGTGTTTATATATAAAATTCAGCTGCTTTCGTCTTTGCAACGAGACTCCTTGTAGTGTCTCATTCGATTGCACATCTCGTGTCCCGTTTTTTTTTTATTTTTTGTGTAGCTGTATTCACGTACGGTGTAGGACGGGAGGAGAGGGGGAACACCGTCCAAAATTAGAAAATCCCGACATGAACAGTGCAAACGAAAGAGGACGGCCCTGCATATCAATGAAAGTAAATGCTAATTAATAACGATGGCTAACGGTTTGTGCTTTCCAATATTACAGCGATGCAGGTGGCCAGCAAAACGTTGTACGAGTGCATGTCGGAGGTCTACGAGCCGGACTGGACGGGCCATGATTTATTGACGGTCCAATCACAGAACATTGAAATGTTGTGGCAAGATCTTGGCCACAAGATGACCGATCAGGTCCTCATCCCTCTCAACACCTACCAGGGACAATTCCCTGAAATGAGAGTAAGTCCATTTGTCCATTTCAAAGAATTAAGACAAATCAGTAATGCCAAATTTTGTCCATAGAAAAAAATTGAAAAGAGAGGAAGGAAGCTGGTAGACTATGACGGGCAGCGACACAGTTTCCAGGCTCTGCAGAGCTCCAAGAAGCGAGAAGAAGCGAAAATCAGCCGGGCCAAGGAGCAATTGGAGGAGGCCAAACGGACGTTTGCCGTTTTCAACGCCGAACTCAACGAAGAGTTGCCTTCGCTCTACGACTCGCGTCTGCCCTTTTTCATCACGAACTTGCAGACGCTGTTCTCGGCCGAGCAAGTGTTCCATTCGGAGTTGTCGAAAGTTCACGGCGAATTGGAGTCCATCATCGATAAATTGGCCAAAGAGTCGAGCGGACGGACGTCGTCGAGCCATTACAGGCGCAGTTCGCCGCCCACTCAGATACTCTCGTCACCCGGCACCAATTCACTCAACAGCCCCGAAAACGGTAAACGTCTTCTTTTTAAATCTACCTTTTTTTTTATTTGAATCAAATGCACCTTGAATGATCAACTAACGTTTTTTAAAAAATCACAACTGAAATTGTGTTTGTCCGCTTATCTAAAATTAACAAACGAACGTGGTCGCTTGTTGTGCCCTTTTTTCTTTGTGTGTCTCGATCTGAAACAAACGGTGGCAATAGTGGGTCGCGGATCGAGACTCGGTCGGTCGGAACAGGACGAGGACAGCACGATCAATAGTCCGTTTCACGACCACCACCACAATGACAACAACGACAGCATGAACTACAAGCAAACGGGAGGAGGACTCAAGGATTACGAACCGGTTGAAGTTGGTGCACAAGTTGGCGAAATACCCACATCGCCCACCAACAACGGCGCAGGAGGTACAATCTATGTCTGTCTGTGTGTCTGTCAATTTCGGGCATTAACTGCTGCTTTATCTGCTTTTTTTGGTGTTTGTATTAGCCTAACAAAGATGCAAATGAGTTTTTTAGTAGAATTTAGAGGGGTTTCATTTTGTTGTTTGGTTTAACGACACAGCCAACACGTTTCGGTCTGTTTTTGTCTCTTGTGTGTTACAGCCACGACGAACGGAGTGAACAAGAGTCCGCCCAGCAGCGGAGGGCCAGGTGCACCAAGTCGCACCACCAATCAAAGGCCAGGAGTCGAAGAGCTTTATGATATTCCCATAGGTGCGCGAGACACATCCCCCTACCCCTAAAAACTCTTTCGTTGCTTTTCTTTTCATCTAAACACAAACAATTAAAAAAAAACAATAGCACTAACAAAAAGCAATTTAATTTGTTGGCTTTTTATTAGTTGAAATTTAATTTTTTTAAATATCCAATTCTTTTTATCCATTGAATTTACATAATTGTTTGTTGCAATTCTTAGGTGCTACGACGGATAACCTTCCGCCAGGTGTTTTGTACAGAGTTCGAGCCACTTACAAGTACATTTCTATTTCACTCACATTTCGCAGGACTTTGATATCATAACGGCCTTTCTATCAACAGGTATCAAGCGGAGGATGAGGATGAATTGTCACTCGAGGTGGGCGACACTGTTCAGGTGATTGAATACGAAGATCCCGAAGAACAGGTATTACAATCAAGATTTTCATCCACATTTCCATCAAGTGTTGACTTCATCACGATTAACCGTCTAATTTCATCAATCCCACCTCAATGGAGCAGGAGGAAGGTTGGCTGATGGGCATTAAAGAGGCCACGGGGCGCCAAGGTCTATTTCCGGCCAATTTCACCAGACCCATCTGAAGTGAACGAAGAGCCACGCACACAATCATGGAAGAGATCAAATCAACATAACGAGACTCATTTAAGAAACAAGTGAAATCAACGAATCTGAACAGAAAATGATGAAGATCTGGGGCCTACACAAGCAGCTCAAATCGATTAAAAAAGACTAATTGAAACCAGCTAAATCAACACACTCTTATTCAACTCCTCTTTTCTTGAATTGGAACAAAAAGGGAAAAGAATCGAACAATTTTTTTTCCGTCTCTGGTATGGAAAGTGTTAATTAGATCTGATGCACTCTCTCATTTCATCATCGCCCTCCTTTACACCCTTTTTTTTAAAGGAGGAGTGAGACGTTTTTACCTCCGCCCTTTTTTCCCCATCCCTTTTCCCAGTGGCCGTAGGTGTTACATGATATTCCCCACTTTTTCCGCCTTTATCAAGTCTTTCTTATTATTTTTTTTTTTTTTTTTGCAAAAAAAAAAGTGTGCCATGAATCTCTTTCCCGCCCCCTGTTATTTTTTGCGTGTGCTAAAGGTGTGTGACACTCGGTAAGGACAAGGATCGTCTTCTTCTCCATCCAATTAGCAAAGAAACAAATGGTGAAAACTTCTTTTTAATTATTTTGTCTATCGGAAGACTCGCATGATTTTTTTTTTCTTTTTCCCTCCACCTTTTTTCCCCTCCTTTTGTTTCTTTTTCCCGACTTACCAAACAAAAAAAAAAAACAATTAATATGATTTATATTTTCTAGTTTAATCCTGTTGAGATAATATAGCCATAAAGACATTGAGTTTATTATTATTATTGTCGCAATAATTTCATTGACGGCCATATTTTGACGCACTTCCTCACCTTTTTCTATCGCGCCTTTCTTTCATTTCTCGAGTATTTCCGATGACAAAGACAAACAAATCCCAACGTCCATTTTGTTGAAACTGAATCGAGCAAATAACAAAACAAACAAACAGGTGCCTTGTGTGTGTGATGGAGAAATGCAAACAAAAATGTGACAGCTGTTTTTTTTTTCAAATATTTTAATCTAAAGTATTTAGCTGCAGAAGCAAAACAAAAAGATATTAGGTGATTTGATATGTTATTTTTCATTTTAAATTATGATCCGCACTGCTGCTGCACACAACCAATTGCGATGGGCTTCCCATAAAAATTCCCTCCCTTTTTAAAACCAATAAAAGATCCTTATCTTTCTGTTTCTGCCCTCTATCCCAATCTTTTTTTTTTTTTCAAATTTGAATCCAATAAAAAGATAGTCGATTAATCTAAACCAAAATGTCGGAGTTTTTTTCTTTCAAAAGGCCAATACACGCTTAATGTTGATGGATCAGATGTTTGGGGGAGGAAAAAAAGGGGCCTCTGGAGTTTAGTCGTGGAACAGCCGTCAAGCTGACGGGTTGCGCTCTTCATTTTCTCTTTGCATCTCCACAGTCTTCATCTTTTTCCAGGTCGGGATAATTAGCCACATGAAAATGCGGTCATCACTCCGCTGCCTTGTTTTCTTCTTGGTCACCGTCTTTTGCATAGGTACAATTTTTTTTCATTTCAATTTGTCTCTGTTTTAAGGTGAAATTTAAACAAAATCAAAGTTAACGAAAGAAACGGTAAAGTTAGCATAACGTTGAGTTATGATTTGTAGAGCCAATAGTCCCGTTAGGTTCCCTTTAACAAGAGAGGGACCCTATGTTTTTGACTAAAGGAAAGGTATCGATAACTTTTAACGGTTCCTCGAGATCATTCATTATGCAAGACATTTTCCTGGTTCGCAGAGATGAAAAGATCTTCATGGCCTGGGACGGAGAGAATCGTTGTGTTGTGCGTGACTGACGATGTTTCTTTGTTCTCAACAGGTCGCGGTCACTGCGGAGCCTTACGGAATCCCTACGAGATGTGGACTCGTGTCGTCAGTAAAGAAATGGAAGGCTGGGCTAATCGGTTGTTGGACATTGGGAACAACGACGCGAGACGTGGAATTGAGGCCGCACAACATCAAAGAGGTACTCCTCCTGTTGACGACGGTGTAGGGAGGAAAGGAAGAGACCTCCGTTCCGCTCTGACGACGCGCAACTTGAGTCTCGCCGTACGCAGCGGCATTAGTCGCCTGCTCGGATTCCCATCAAAATCGGCCTATTTCGCCTTTTGGAAGAAACTTTTTCTTTTCGATGTTGTCGCCAATGTCGCCAGGGTCGGTGGCTCCCTTTTTCTTTACGTGTTTGCTCCTCATTTGTATCAGTCACTTCCGGGCGGGTTGATTGGTTAAGCATTGTTGTTTCCCTCCAAAAGAAGGTTGATTATTTTGAGTGCCATATTTCACGCTAGGGGGCCGGCACAGGTATCGTACAGGTGGACTCGCACCGGTAATAGCACAGAAGCTTTATTCGTATTCGTTCCTTCAATGTAATAACGTGTTCATTTCCATAATGTTTGTGTGGCTGCAGTCGACTGGAATGCCTGTCGAATCTCGTCGGCAGTGACTTGAGTTTCCCTTTCAACTGTCAATTTTGAAGTAAAACAATAGGCTGCATGCAGATCATAGTCGGGTTCATCTTTGAGGACAAAAAATAATTGGGTCTCTTTCAAGCCATGTAATTTAACCATTAAATTTTTATTTACTTTACCTGCAATAGAAAAATCTTTCATTTCTGTTTTTACTGTAATGCTTTGACTATTTTTTGATACACCACAAACAATTTCGCTTGGCTTGTTTAGACATTCGTTCAACACCAAGTTGTTGATGCTAGCGGCAGTATTGATGGATTCTGGACTGATTATTGTTGCAGTGACCCTAGGCCAACTTCCACTCATAGGTTGGATGGGTCTGCAATAAACAGCTTTTTGTTTCAGTGGTTCCTCAATGGCAATATTTTCACCATTGTTTTGCCTTTCATCAGAATCTGACAAGCCAATCTTTTGTCGCTTTGGGGGAAGATCAGCTCCATCGTCAGTAGGATATTTTTCTGTAGGTATACAAAATGAAGCCTAATTATTTCATCATTTACAATGTCTCATATTCTTGCATAAAAACATTTCAAGATTATTGTTTACAATGTTGGTACGTTTTGTAAAGCCGTCTGCCAAAACGTGATCACGTCAACCTAAACTAGTAGCGGCTCTTTGGCGGACTAAAATCACATCAGCCGCTGCAGTTCTTGCTCGTCTGTTTTCCCAACAATATGCTTGGTTCATGATCTAACTTGAATTGTAATAATAAATCAATAACAAACATTTGACTTACTTTTGTGACTTGTAGTTTCCAGGGGTTTATCGTCATCCCTCCCGTTCATAAATAGGGTAGGGACCCAATCAGTATGGCTCTCAAAGTTTAATTTTGCAGGCCTTCCTGTCCACAACAAAACAAAACTGACGCACACGTGTGTGGTATTGGAAACGGATAAAGAAAGAAAATGCTTTCACCAGTGAGGAAATGAATCGAACACACTCTACTCGTTCTTTGTAAAGGTTGGAATGTTGGACGGTTGATAGCTTCAATCCAGGCCGCACGTCGTTTGATTACCAAATCGTACGTGTTGGTTTCTCGATAGGTTTGTTTAAACGGATTTGGAAAACAGAATACATTGTGGGTTTTACAAGTATTCATGCAACCTGTAACGACACATCTCTTTCCCATGTTCTGCGAAAAAATCACTCGATAACTAGGAATGGACGTCAGACCAACAAAAAGACGTTTTAGCACCAAATTGTTTGATACTTGGGCTGAAACGAAAAAGAAACGATAGTTCGATACATTCTAGCCGCTTTTTGATCTGCTTGATGTTGTGCATATCTCTAGATGGATCCTTTTAAATGTAAACTAGCAAAGTGCAATGAAACTGCAGTGTCTTGCCTGTTTCAGGTTGATCTAGAGGCTGTTGGATAGCATTACCACAGGTAGTTGTTTCTTATCCGGGAGACTTTAATTTCACAAGAACCGGTTACCCTCGAAGGCCGTTCATCTCACGTGATTGATTTACGACACACCTTGAACTTTCCTAGAAAAGAAGTATATTCAAATGGTCAGAAATTGTATGACAAATTTTCATTAAATGCGTACCAGCATCATATCATGTCTTTATTCGATTAAGGACGACTTGCAAAAGAATGGAAAGGTAGTGAGTTGGTCTATTTCAAAAGATGTTTCATTCTTGCTCGGGAGTTTTTGGCTGCCAATAATAAGGATTCCATAGTTGCTGACAAAGTTCATTGCTTTGTCTGTAACAAATTCAATGGCGTTTTTCCCGCTTGTTTGGGCTTATCCAGATGAGCCCCACCGTTTAGCAACACCTGAACCACATTCGCAATTGTGGGAATCGAAGATTCCCAACTAATTCGCGGAATCGTTCTAATATTGTTCAACAACTTCGAAGTTCGAACTGCTCCAAGCCTCCAACAAAGCCAACGAATACTATCGGTATATATATATTGAGCTGTGTCACGATGAAAATCTGCATACTCGCTCAAATTGGTAAGGAGAAAAAGGTTGGGACGATGATTAAGCTCATGAAGGATTCGATGGCAAACTAAATGAGCCTGAGTGAGAATTCCATATTGGGCTGGTTGGCTAACTCGTCGACCTGGTCTGCGTTGGAAAAGTCTGAAACAAATCCGTTTCACGATCGAGATTGGGTAAATGATGTTTAATAAGACAATTTATGGTTTTTCTTATCAAATTTTCGTTAGCTAGTGAGTTGAGTTGTTGCTAGGTGGCTATTGTTATTTTAAAGCAGACGGATTATTCAACGTCACACCATTCAGTGTCAGTGCAATGCCCGTTACGTGTTGGAGCGGGTCTTTTTTTTTATCCGTCTGAATGACATTTATTAATAGTAGAATAATTGGTCTTACTTACTAATGAATTTAAATAAGAGTATAGTTGAATTAAGACAATATGCGGATCAGAAAAACTAGTCTTCTCTTTGGTCTGAGTTGTTTGGTTGTGTTTGGTTGCATTGTGTTGCTGTTGGGACGAAACAAGAACTTGGTTGGTGACGAACAGGTAAATTTCGGTATCCAGTTTCATCTTTTTATAACTTGCTAATCTATTTTGTATTAATATCCTCTTAATTACTATTGTCTTTTACCTAGAATGATGTTGAAGATTTGGAAAGAAAGGTGAAAGAACTTGAGCGTGATTTGCAGAGAAATTATGAAATTGTACAAAAGATAGGTAAATCTGTTTCTGATCTCCTTAAACAATCATCTGGGCAAGGCGAAGCAGAGTATCTCAAAGCCACTGAGATAAAACAAGTCCAACAAATGTTGGACGGGACTACCAAAGAATGTGGGTTTGTTGAACAAGCTCCTCTACAACCTGACGTGCAGATGCTCAAGTTGTACAGCAAGATGAAATTCGACAACCCAGATGGTGGAGCATGGAAACAAGGTTGGGATGTCCAATATGATGAAGGCCAGTACTCGGAAAACAACAAGCTAAAAGTTTTTGTGGTTCCCCATTCCCATAACGATCCTGGGTGGATTAAAACTTTCCAAAAATACTACGAAGACCAAACCAGACATATTTTAAATAACATGGTACGAAAAGTGGGTGAAGAAGAAAATCGCAAATTCATCTGGGCAGAGATCTCTTACCTGGATTTCTGGTGGAAAGAATCAGACCCCCAGACCAGAGATAAGTTGAAACAGCTTGTTGACAACGGTCAGATTGAAATTGTCACAGGTGGGTGGGTGATGAACGACGAAGCCAATACACACTATTACGCAATAATTGAACAGCTGACAACTGGCCACGAATGGCTCAAACAGAAACTGAATTTCTCTCCTCGAAATGGCTGGGCCATTGACCCCTTCGGCTTTTCCAGTAGTATGGCCTATCTATTGAAGAGAAGTGGTCTCGAAAACATGGTCATTCAACGAGTTCATTACGCCGTAAAAAAAGTCATGTCAGCACAGAAGAATTTGGAGTTTCGCTGGCGACAAAATTGGGGCAAGCTACATAATTTGGTTTGTTAATTTGGTTTGCTTTTCTTAAGTATTCTTCTCTTCTAGATCGCGATGGACAGACCGATATGCTCTGTCATATGATGCCATTCTACAGCTATGATATACCACACACTTGCGGTCCAGATCCCAAAATTTGCTGTCAATTTGATTTCCGTCGCCTGAGGTATTTACAAACTCTATTGGCAACATTTCCTAGTTGAAGCTAATGGTTTCGCCGTGTAGCTCGTCAGGTCAAACTCCAATTCACTGCCCGTGGAAAGTCCCACCACAACCCATTACCGAATCCAATGTTCAAAGAAGAGCTGCCCTGTTGCTGGATCAGTACCGCAAGAAATCCAGCTTGTACAAAACAAATGTGCTGATGATCCAACTGGGTGATGATTTCCGTTACGATACGGCCGCCGAATTCGACCAGCAATTCATAAATGTAACATACCTTTTATTTGTTTCTAATTACCGTGTGTCATACGAGTTTTTGTTTGTTTTTTTCGACGCAGTACCAAAAATTGTTCGATTACATGAACAGCCGCAGCGACTGGTTCGTGGAGGCTCAGTTTGGAACGCTGAAGGATTATTTTGATTCCCTCCGGGCAAGCGTCGCCCAATCGGTGGACCGTTTTCCTTCCTTATCCGGCGATTTTTTTACTTACGCCGACATTGACGACCATTATTGGAGCGGTTATTTTACGTCGCGCCCTTTTTACAAGCAACTCGATCGGGTGCTGGAATCTTATCTGAGATCAGCTGAAATTATTTATTCCATGACTTGGTCACACCTCCATCGGATGTCGGCCGTTCCCGAACGATCCCGCAACTGGATGGGGCGCATGATGGCGCTTTTGTCGCAGTCCCGACGTCATCTGGGACTCTTCCAGCATCACGACGGCATCACGGGAACGGAGAAAGACCATGTTGTCCAAGACTATGCCAAAATGATGCAAAACGGCATTCAAAACAGTCAGATGATTATTCAGCAATGCGCACACTTTTTGCTTCACCCGGATCAGGTCATTTATTGGTAGACGTTTTTTCCTTGGCTGTTTTGAAACAATTTAAACCTTTTTCTTTAGGCCAATTACGAGCCCCAGTTAGATACTCTACATTTTTCTGTGGACGATGAATACTCGAAACCGAATGAATTGCCACTCAAAAGTCTCATTCGTTTGCAAAAATCGAAACGCCGCATCGTCTTTTACAACTCTTTGGCCTCCGAGCGCATCCAAGTCGTCACCCTTCGCACATCGCATTATAATGTCGAGGTAAAATTTCAGCTTTCAATAAGTCATCTGCTTCTTGGGTCTTAAACGTGGATACTTTCTTTTCAAAAGGTTATGAACGATCAGTCGAAGCCAATCAATATTCAAGTAAGCCCCGTTTTCATAACATCGCATCAACTATCCAGCGAGGAATTCGAAATTTCATTCCTCGTTTCTGTTCCGCCGTTGGGTATGTCTACGTACACTATCCGCCAGTTTGATGGATCCATCCAAGAAAATGCGTGAGTCAATAGGAAGCGATCGATAAAAGTAGAAAAAACATAATTGATTTATGCATTATTGTTGCAGCCATTTGGAAGTGTCTCGGATTGTAGTCAGGGAATCACGATCCATCGATTCCGTTGCTCCGTTCACCGTCGACATCAAGGAGCAATTCGAGCCTTTCACGCTGGAAAACTCGAATTTAAAGGCAACCTTCGACTCAAACGGATTGTTGACCTCAATCAGTCAAGACCGTCGTGAAACTGTGTCCATTGCTATCCAATTTGTTCGTTACGGAACACGTGGAGGCAACCAGGCGATGAGCGGTGCGTACCTTTTCCTACCAGACGGACCCGCCAAATTGCTGGAGCCCAATGCGGAGGACAATCGCGTACGAATCGTCCGGGGTTCCATCCGTTCTCAAGTGGTCGCCACTTTGCCCTTCGTTGTACACCAAGTCACGTTACATCGATCGCCCGGAATCGATGGATTGAACCTCGACATTGACAATCTAATCAATTTGTCCGGACAGAGCAACGTGGAAGTGGCCATGCGCCTTGTTACCAGCGTCGACAGTGGCACGGCTTTCTACAGCGATTTGAACGGCCTGCAGGTATCAGCATATCTATTTAATGTAGCGCCAAAATGTATTGATTTTTGACGTCATTATTTCTGGAACATTTGCCATTCAGATGACGCGGCGAGAAAAATGGGAACAACTGCCATTACAAGCCCAGTTTTATCCGATGCCTGCCATGGCCTACATTGAAGATTCGACGACGAGAATAACCTTGGCAACCAAACAGCCGTTGGGTGTGGCCAGTCTCTCCCCGGGCCAATTAGAGGTATTTTGCTACATGCCAAAATGTGATGATGGAATAGTGCACAGAACGTAAACTACGCAATGCTTTCTAATCAGGTGATGCTGGATCGTCGATTAAATCAGGACGACAATCGTGGCCTGGGCCAAGGCGTTCTTGATAATGTCATCCCGACATTAAATTCCTTCCGGCTCCTGGTTGAGCGCCGCATCGTCTCGTGCAAGGTCTTTATAACGACAATTTCATTTTTGATTTCGCACTTTGATGTCGTTACGTTTTCCCCGGGGGGCACACTCTTATTGAATCGCAATGGAATTGATCCGATTATAGGGAAGCCATGAAGGTCGAAGACCCGATGGATACCCGTCGCTATCAGCTCATCGTTCGCTTCACGGGCTGTTGTACCCTGTGCACCAACTAGTTTGGAACGTTGGCGATGGGGACGAGCAACTAGACGGCGGTCCAACTTTGATGACGTTGCACGGCAGCTTTAAACCGGCATTGTCAGAGAGCGGGTCGGATATTCACGTCGTTAACTTGCGCACGGCAACGCGATTGCCGGACGATCAAGCCGTTGAGCCTTTATCGTCCGTCTCTCTTGTGTTGCACCGACTCGGCTTCGACTGTTGCTTCCCGCCATTGGGTCTGAACAGCTCAACGGCTAACAACGGTGAATTTAGTCTCGCTAAACTCTTTCCCGATTATTTTGGCGATCGAGTCCGTTCCATGTCCCTAACGTCATTGGGAACGCAAGGGCCGGCCATCGAAAAGTCCTTTACCATAGCCTTAAAACCAATGGAAATTTACACATTTGAGTTGCAACCCTAAACCGGAAAAAACAAACGTATTTCTGTAATGACATTCCGTGGGAATCTTTCACATTTTTTTGTTTGGAACACTTTGACAGTGATTTTTAAATTGCCATTGTGAAACGGTGGGTAGTTTTATAGGTATTTGCATGTCCCCGCTCTTTCGAAACTGTTTCGTTGTTTAACGACGACGACGACGATGAGACATGCGAATGGAAGAGCATGCGTCGTCGGTAATGCAGCTGGACATGTCCCGTGCACGTGTTTGTGATTGTATACTGCCGTTGTGATATAATACATCACGACATGGCCGTTGCCGCCCACATCCATCGGATCCACTTGCGACTAGCATGTTGTTATACTGGCTTTGCTCAGGTCTGCCCGGTCGACCCAACAAAACAGCTGCTATGCTGCGCTTGTCTTAATTCAATTAAAGGAAAAAGAGAGGGTAGTCCGTCTTTCTTTTTGCTTCCATTTTTTCTATGTGTGTGTGTGTCTCTTTTGTGTCGTGTGCTGCATTTCGCGGAGCAAAATAGAAGGGCTTCAGCGTACGTGTGTGTGGCTGTCGCAGCTGTGGCACCACACATCGAAATAGCCATCAGCTCAACGACGACGTGAAACTTTTCATCTAGCTGTTCACCATGCCGTCTAAATCATTGGCGGATCTCATCATTTCTAGGTAAATAATTGATGTACATTGATCTCGTAGTTTAATGTGATTGATATATTTGTGTTGTTGGTTCAATTAGGTTGCGAGTGGAGAAGATGGAAGGTGGAGTTGTGGTGGCCGGCCGATCCTTCCACACAGTCAGTCAGTGCCCTACACTCATCTTGCTCTTTGCAGGCTGTTTCACAGTGGCTGGTGTAGTCCTTACGGTTCTCGTTTTCCGTCCACTCACCTACACCAACACCCACTACCTGCAGCACCTGACGGGATCGCAAATCAGTGGCCCCATTTTAGTCGTAGTCGGCCTACTCCTTCTGGCCGTTGGATTGGCGCTGCACATCGTCTCGAGGCGCCTCAAGTTCCCATCAGATCAAGGCGAGTGTCCATTTCTTTTCTCCTTTTTCGTTTGAAATTAAAAATTGATATTTTTAGAAATGAAATGTGTCAAAATAATAATGTCCCTGTTGTTTTGACTCTGGGGCGAAAAATTCCATCCGGTTATAAGATTTTGTTTTCCTTTCAAATTTTTTGTTGTTGTTGGTTTTATTTTGTTATTTTTCGATTGTTTTATTTTAAAAAACAGTCGCTTTGATATAAATAAGTATAGCCCAGCTAGAGAGCGACGCTGCAGCAGCAACGGGCAGCAGCAACACCTCCTCCTCCGCCGTCACCGTGCCAATAACTAGACTGAAACGATATAGATGCTGTTGGAAGATTCCCTGGAAATGGATGAGAAAGTCGACGAAAACAATAAGTGCCAGGAAGAAGAAGGTCGTCCAGGAGTTGCTGGCCAATAGCGAATACGTCTGCATGTACGTTCCATTGTCTTTTTTGGAAGAATTTTGTTTAAAGCCTCTTTGTTCTTGCGTTTACTTGACCCACAGGATTGAGCGGAGTTACAGTTCCAGTAGCTATGGCGAAACGTACGACGTGGCCAGCTTTCCTGGCACTTATTGTTCGGGCATCGATCGAAACGTTCGATCCAGTAGCATCATCGGTAGTATCAGTAGTCCTGTACAGTCGAAGACCAGGTTGTAAAATCCCTCCATTTCCTCTATTCACCTTTTTCGAATTACTAAGTGTGTCTTATTTTGCGAAAAACAAATCACAATAATCTTTCTTTAATTAAATTTTGGACAAAAAAGGGGGAAAAGGAGTTCAAATATATTCGAAGGCAACTCTGATGGAATTCACAACATCTAAACATTTCCCAAATTCGAGTACAAATGGGCTGACGTCTGACAGAACCAATCTAATAATACTTCCCATTCGAATCGTGTCAGACTGTCAGCATTTTTCATTTGTACTCGAGGGATCGTATCTTTTATTAGCTGGAGTGGTTTAAGACGAGTGTAAGAACGATCAATATGTCCGAGCCACAACTATCAAGTAACACACTGTATACATTGCTTGTTGTTCTCCTTAAATAGCGTTGCTGCAGGATTCCGATAGGAGACTGTTTAGCTGTGTTTTTTTTTTTGGTGATAATTTAGATTTGAGCCAATTGACTCGGCAGAGTTGCCCACCAACGGGGGGAGAAAAAAGGCTTCGTGTGTGACGTCAACACGATGAGTGAGCAAAGTATTGATCCTTTTGCTGCTACCCTTCTGTGTCGTGAGCGCCTCCAGGCGGATTGGCCATGCACACGTAAAGTGACTTCATCCCCATTCCAGTTGAGCTCCAAGTCGGGGAGAAGGTGAAAGCATTCCATCCATCATTCCCCCATTTCCTTTTTTTTACTACACAACATCGACAGTAATTCGAGTGAGGAATTATGGACCGGTGAATTTTCATTTTTGAGTCTCTAGATTTCAATCAGATCTGAATCGACGGCTTTAATTGACGATCTAAGAAAAAACGAAAAAACAGTTTAAAAAAATACGAAACATGGCTACTAATCCATTTGGCAATTACTATCCATCGGAAGGAGACAATACTCAGCAGTTTAGTTATCCGGATTCCAGCGGCAACAATTACGCGTACGACTCATCGAGTGCTGGACTGATGGGCGACAGTCACTCAGGTAACAACTTGCAGCATCAGCCGATGGGTACCGGAATGGCCGAAGTCGATTTGACCAAATATCCCGAGCCGAAGGAAAGCACCAAGAAGATCCGAGGACGTTCGGATGTGATTGAATACTTTTTCGGTGGTCCCGTCAACCGCGAGCTCCTCATTGCCAAAGCTTTCTACTTTTGCTTCTTCTCCGCCTTCGGATCTTTGCTACCTTTGATGGCCATCTACTTCAAAAACATGGGCATGACACCCACACAGGCTGGCATTTTGATCGGCATCCGGCCGTTCGTTGGATACCTGAGCGCCCCCTTCTGGGCAGATCTCGCCGATCGGTAAGTCTTGTCAACTCTAACCTTTCAGATAAATAGTTAAGTTTTCTTTCAGTTCAATGTCGATCATTTAAAGTTACATTTCGAGTTAGCTTTTGGTAAGTTTCCTGAGTGAAATCCATTTGAAAATTTCAAAGACGAAATGCGCTGGATGAGCGGAGGCGAGCGACAGATAAGGACGATCAATATTTTAGCTCTAGCGCTGTGTGACGTCAAGTAGTGCCTTTCTTTTTTTGTTTCTCTCTTTCATTCTTCCGGAAGGTCTCTACCATGGGAATCCCGCCCGAGTATTCCTTTTTGTGAGAAGAAAGATTAAATGTGTTATGGGGAGATACAACAGTATTACGACCTTTCATTGAGTGCGTCATCCGAATGTGTAGTTGTGAATCCTTCAGGAATGCCGATGGATGACAAATCAATCCATCCACTTCATTTGTTCTTTTTCTGTTGTGGAAAACCTAGATTCAAGAAGGGTAGGATTATGCTACTTGGATCACTGGCAGCTTGGATCATCTTCAATGTGCCTGTGGGCCTCATCCGGCCTCCGGCTATTTCTTGCTTGATCCACAATTCGACTGATTTCGTCATCGTGGCGCCCACTGGTCTCGTCAACCGGATCGACAAACGAAGCATCTCACCGTCAGATTATTACGATGTGGAGCAAGAGAGTTTCATGGCGGGATGGACACCTCGTCAACCTGAATGGATTGAAGATCAACATCAGTCAGGCCAAGGTGGATTAGACGATCTCAACATGATTTCCTCCAAGTTACCCTGGAATCAGTTGCTGGCCATGGAAGAGGAAGAGTCTGTCGACATTCCATTGGCCGATGAGTACGGTGATAAAGGTGGCAGAGTGGCACGCATCCGTCGCCATGCAACACCGTCACCGATGAAACCCGGTCACGTTGTTGGCATGTCACCCTACTCTGTGAAATTTGCCGTCAATTATGACGAGAAAGAAAACAGTCAATGGGTTTCGCCAACGTTCTCCTACACCATTTTCAACCGCAACGATATCCGCAAAGTTTTCTTCCTCTTCCTGCTGCTCATTGTTATCGGCGAGTTCTTTTGCTGTCCCAGCATGACTTTGGCTGATACGGCTGTTCTCAATTTGCTGGGCAAGGAGAACGCTGATCAATATGGCCGCCAACGAATGTTTGCATCCATCGGCTGGGGATTAACCATGTTCTTTGTTTGTCTCACTCTCGATCACTCGACCCCGACACAAGGGCCCAATCATCCCTGCCAGGTAAAGTCTACTTCTTACTTCTGAACAATCTTTTTCTTTATTTGTAGATCGTTTCATATTCAAGATTCGACGAAACTTGTGGCTCTCGATCGTAGCAGACGACCTGTTAATGTCACTGAAACAGTGTCAGGTCGGACTAAGCAAAGGTTACAATTAACTAAGCAAGTAATCTGGAAAATTACCTAGGTTTCAAGATGCTCTTGCAAAAGACAGAATACTTGTTACCCATAACAGAAAAGACATTGAAGTGAATTAGTTTATACTGCCTCAAGTGTTTAATATGGTTTGAGCTAACTTGAGCTTATACAGCCTGCAATATAGAACAATCACATGTTGACTGGGTCCAACAGAAACTTTATTTCTACATTCTATATTTTTCAGGTACACGAACGAGAGAGAGTATATACTGTTTGCTATATATCCTTCACCATGTTCATGATTGGAACCATGATGGTGGCTACTCGGTTGCCATTCAATTACGACCCAGACCCCGAAGACTCTTTAGCACATTCGCAAAATCCTGCCACAGTTTCATCACCCGAGGAGGTAAACTAACATTCGTAGCAATCTCGTGCCTTATTTCATTATAAGTTTCCACCTCATGGCAAGTTATGATTGTATGTTTTCATTAGTCAACTCGCTACGTTCCTCCGGCCCCCGGTTCGTGGTATCATCCGAAAGGACCTCCTCCTCCGCCTCCGGGATCTCAACATCATCCCTCGACAAAGGAAGTAATGAATGACGCGCTAAAAAATCTCCTGGGAAAGGTAAAACTTTTGCATAATATACGCTCAAGCGTTTCTAAACTGAACAACTTGGATGATAAATATTAAATGTAGAGCAAAGTATTTGCCCAAACGACCAGCAAAATACCCGAATGGATGCCCGTGCTTCGCCATATGGCTAACATAAGATGCGCTTCTTTCCTGTTTGTTGCCTGGTTCATGGGTTTCGGCATCGGCTTGATCTTCACATTTCTTTTTTGGCATTTGCAGGTATGAGATTAACAAACAATCCGATTTCATTGTGTTCATAACGGTTCTAATTACAATCTCTTTGGGAATTCCATAGGATTACGGAGGTACTTCAACAGTCTTTGGCATGGCTTCAGTAGTCAATCACATTTCGGAAATATTGGCTTACTTTCTGAGCTACCCTCTCATTCGCAAAATGGGACACATCAAGGTAAAAATGAATTTTAGAAAATATAAGCATCGATCGTTGCTTAAAAATTCCGTGTGGGCTTCCATTTCTTCACGCAGGTCTTGTGTCTTGGTTTACTTTGCAGCGTATTACGCTTCCTTTACATTTCGTATATCCGCGAACCTTGGGGGGTGATTCCTTTTGAGCTGATTCAAGGCGTAACTCACTCGGCCGTTTGGGCGGCTGCTTGTTCTTACATCGCTCACAATACGCCGCCTGAACTGCGCGTTTCGGCACAGGGCGTCCTTTCTTTCATTCACAACGGAGCTGGACGCGCTTGTGGCACCATTTTCGGCGGCCTCTTTTCCACTTACTACGGTGCGTTTCGTTCAGTTCTCTACCGTGGTCATTTCATTGCATTCACTGATTGATGTCCTCCATTTCAAGGCACAACAGCCGTATTGCGTGGCTACGGTTTCGCCTGCATCTTTGTTTTGGCCGGCTTCGTCATGGTCTGCTTTTACCATCGAGGCAAAGGCTTGACGACCGATTTGACTCCGGCAGAAGATCCGCATCAGGTGGCTGCAGAGATGGCTCATCTAGCACCCCACGGTGTTCCAGGCAACCCGACCATCGTCCGTACGGCCTCGACTGCCAATTTGGAAAATTCGGCCAGTAAACCCACATTGAATTACAATACTAGTCATGGCAATCTGGACATTCCCAACATGGGCGGTGAGAATGAATATTAGATTTTCGCTTTAAAGTCTTAAAAAAGCAGCAAACAAACAAACTTGATGTTAAACGAATGCATTATCATGGCACAAACAGGTACGGCACAACCGACCAACCCATTCTTGGCATCGTCTAATAACCAGCATACATCAAGTTCTTTTGGTTACGTGGCCGAGGAGTACAATGGAATCTCAATGAATCCGACGCAAAGTGGATCGGTAAACTACACATCTAGTTCAGGGTATAACACCAGTCCATACAACAACAGCCAATATTAACTAATAATTAGCGCGTACTCGTGAAGGAAAAGAAATCGTATGGAAAGACTCTGTAGATGCATTTTTTTTCTTTCGTTTTGTAATTGTACTCATTTTTCTAAAGATTCCTCAGCGTCGCTAGCATCGTCTTCAGATCCAGTATGAGTAGCACTGCACCCTTACACGGAATTTATTCACAATGTATCAGATACATTGATGTGGTTTTTCTATAGGTGCCCACCTCTTATCGTTTCATTCTGTCCTTTCCCTTTCCCGATTTAAAAAACAAAACTCGTTTAAGAAATTCGTTGTGAGCAATAGTTTCGTCTCCGTTTAAATTATACTACCGTATGCGTCGTTACGCCGGGGCTTCGATATTAAGCGTGTGAAGCCTTCAAATTTGACAACACAAATAGGAATGTACTCCTTTTTTTCTTGGCACCAGTTACAGAAAGACCGACCTATGTGTGTTCGACTGTTTTCTTGTGCCCTCAACGTATTGGTGCACCCATCATTTGTTATTGTTTGACAAAATATTGAAAAAATAGCCAGCTGTAATTATTTCACAGGAGATGCTGCACTGTGTCGTGTCATTGTGGCTTTTCTTATCTAATTAATTACCTCTACCCATTCCACTACGTTGAATGTTTTTTTTTTTTGGCACCCTACATGCGTCAGGATGATTGTTCTTTTGACTTTGATTTTACAGATCTTAACGATCTAGTCATCATATCTGTTTTTCATTGAAAATGAATTCGTTTTCGAAATATTTAATGGTTTTCGGCGTCGTTCCATGGTGGATTTTTGTTTACGTTAGGCTTAGGGGAGTTGAAACGTGTAACATTTTCCCTTTTGTACTATCAGAAAAAAATGCATAAAAATATGGTAAGCGAAATTGGAATTAGAACAATTAAACATCACACAGCGCTAAGAAGCTTAGATAACTTTGGAAAAAAGTGTGTTTTATTGAAACGACTTTTTAACCCCGCCTCCTAAACGATCGAAAACAAAGAAAGTAATTATAGAAAATGATACACATTCATTAATATATAATTCAAAAATATTAGTAACAAAAATATTGTTTTGTTGTAAACAACGGATAAATGAAAATTAAATAAAATTACACGCTCGAAAATCATTAATCAATTTCAAAAACTCATTTTAAGGGGTTTTTCGTCGAAAAACACGGTTGCCAGATCGTGAATTGGTAGTAGGGGGAGGGGCCTATGTGCAATAGTGCAAAGTCCGCCGATCGTTTCTAGCAGACGGGTTTTTGACAGTAGATCTTTCGAGATTCGAGACGCGTCAAGTTCAGTGTGTTCCGTTTTAAACATTCTTTTGGCTACGTGTTAATCCACTGAAGTAAATATGCCAGTTTTTCCTACCAACCTGAGGTACACCCTTTTTCGTGACATACACGATTGTTTGAAGGTTGGTTTTCACTAGACGACATTTCAATGATAAAGTACAGTAAATTGGCATGTTATTTCTTTCAGTTTTTAACTGTCAGACAATGTTTTCATATCATTAGGTACAATTACTTTCTGCAGCCCTACAGTGTGCAAAAAAAAAAACAGTGGGAAAAATTTGCTCATCGTACTGATCTGCACAATGGAGGCTTCATGTAAGCAATCCTGTAATAAACTATCAACAGTAATTTGGTTAATATTTGCCTATTGGCTTTCATATGCAACTCTAACAAATATTTCTATTAGCTAAATTCTTATTGATGTATAGGAGGACTCAGTATTAAAATACTCTTCCTTCATGGAAATTTGCAAAGTTTGAAAACAATACCCAAAGTTGGATATTGCCTGTTGATGTTTACATTCCAAGTCCTGCTTTAAGACACTGGGGGTGATACCGTTTCACAACAAAGATGTAAACATTACTCAAAGTATGGCCCACAGGTGCTGCACCACCGTCATCGACATAAGGTAAAACACAAAATTTTAAAATGCCATTTTTCAACAATGAATGAATTGCCTCATTCTAACAGTTATTTAAGAAAATATTAATGTATATGTAGCTGTAGTAAAGCCTAGATCAAAGAGTAGGGTTTTCCAAGTCCCTTAGGTAAATATAAAGTACAGGTATGCAACAAGATGATTTTGCACTTTAAGCTCTTAAATATTATTCTGACTTCTGTGGTATCGTCATGACTTTTAAGCCCGATTTTTAATAACCACTTTAAATTCGAATAACTCATCGATTATAACTCAAGTCAAATCGGGCTTGTTTTTTTTGGCCTTATTTTGTCGGGCTTGTTTTTTGGCCTTATTTTGTCGGGCTTGTTTTTAAAACCCGAAGTTGAAGTATAACATGTGTGACTCGTGGCACAACGGTAGAGCATTGGTGATGTACGCCGAAGTTATAGGTTTAGATTCCCGAAGGAGTCAAGTTACATTCCAATGTATGAGTATATTCCATCGGAAAAATCGTTTGAGAATTTCAATGCCTTCGGAAATAATTCCGTTCTGTGAGTTAAAGATCTCTAAGATTACAACAATGCTATTGGATATACTGAGACATACAACTCAGATGAAGAATGTGTGGTTGAACAAAGACTTAGATGTTTAATCCACCTCTATTATTGATGTGTTCTTAAAAAACGATTAATACAATTTTCGTTTCTTTTCAGCTTTCTTCATCATAGCTGTGTACTGCGCAGTTGTACTTCACTGCATCCAACATTGGCAACAATTTTCGTCATTGTTACCTGATTAGGATTTGAACCCGAGGTACAGAGTACTCCAGCCTCATGCTCTACCACTGAGCTATTTCAGGTACTTTGTTGATAACTAAGTATTCAACACATTAAGGTCGCTGTGCAAAGCTGTATATAGGGGATCAAATATGGGGGTACCAGGAAGGTATCGCACTCGCCTAACAGCTCGAAGGTTCCTGGTTCGATTCCCAGTCACGGAGGTTCCCGATATCCTGGGCTTCCAACCTTCCCAGGTGTCTACTTTCCACGCCTGCCAGTCGAGAGTCGAGTCGAGAAACTTCCCCGTTCGAATAAGGGGAATACGGAATGAATATTTTGGCAAAGGTTAATGTAACATATTAAAACAAATTTTAATGAATTGTTGATTTTTTGCCATTAGTTTCACTTATTTGCAACGGACTTTAACCATTGTCTACTTAAATTTAAGTTTATTTAACGTGTATACAATGTGTAAGCTTTTCACTAGGTGGCGATGCTGGTCCATTTGCCTCTAGCGTATGTAATCGGAACCATTTCGTGCTTTTTGTCGTGACTGTCATTTGTAACTGCACTGTTACGTTGGAAAAGTGAATACGAGTTTTCATCGTTTAACAGGGGTGTTTTGAGATGAATCTGTGTGACTTGTAGGAATATGTGTTAATCGTGTGACATTCCAATTGAAAGTTCGATTAAATGAAATGGTGTGTTATCTACTATAAAGTGCTTTCCTTTTTTGTGTTTTTCAAGTGAAGCATATCAATGGATTATTTTTTGTGTCACAGGTAATTGTGTATCAGCTATGCAGCTGCGAAATCTAAAAACAGTTGACAACTTAGTTCTTATGGATTCCATCATGTGTTTCTATTGTCCTTTAGGAGGTATTGTACTTAAACTTTTGCAGTTAGAATCGAATTCTCATGATTCTGCTTTTAGGAAGTAGCTCATGAAACTAAGATTGCCAATGCTGCTGACATGCAGTCTTCTTGTCGTTTCCTTTGAGTTGGTGAAGTGGCATGATTTGGTGTTGAGGGATAAGGTATTAAACTTAGATGTTGGCAATCGATGACAAAATTTGCATGCTTCTGTTTTATTCGTAGCTCATACACTAAAAGTGCAAGGGATGCTGGCCCTGAAGGAAGATCATTCTTGGCCTCTCATCATCTCTTGTAAGATCCAGCGTTAAAAGTGCAGCACATTCTTCCTTTTTGTACTGCCAACAATTATTAACCACTAGTTCCACAATTTTTGTGGCATTTCTATTCCACTGGCCAAGGCCAACACACATAGATGTGGATCTCAAAACCATTACTCCCTGGTATTTTAAGTTTCTTTTCTTCTCTAGCATTGATTTTTAAAATTTTATTGTCTTGTCATAGGACTGCCAACTTCCAAAAAATTTCGGGCCTTACAATCTTTCCAGTCATCAGACGGGCTTAAATCCTCAAAACTCCCCTTCTTCACTCCGCCCGTCTTTCGTGGCTGCCTTGCCCGTCGCCGCCTCGCTGTCGCCCGTCACCGCCTCGTGGTCTCTCCGTCTGCAGCTCGCCCGTCACCCTGTCATCGCTTCGTGGTCGCCCCGTCTTCGCCTCTTGGTCGCCCCGTCATCGTGGTATCATTGTTTTGTGTAATGTGTGTAATGTGTAGTGTAATTAACCCGTTGGCTGCCACGCCTTTGATCCCCTTTTTTTTTTAGCTTATAGGGACGGGCCGCACTGTCCTGCCTCATGGTCACTGCCATGGGGTGGGGCAGTGCCACTGCCCAAAATTCGCCTTCGGGCTTTTAGGCAACCCACCAGTAGGGACTTTCCCTTTGTCGATGCGACAGTGGAGACCTGGGGTGTGGGTTCCCGGAAAGGTCTCCATTGTCGAGTGTCAGCCCGGACTTGTCTTCGGACAAGTCCCCCTTGGTCGCCATCTGTCTGATGGCGACGTAGCAACTGTAGGTTTTATTGGCGTGGCAGCCAACGGGTTAATTGTATATGTGTATTGTATGTTATTGTTTTGTATTGTATTATATTGTGTAAAAAGTGGTGGACTTGTGGGTGGAAGGAGGGACAATAAAAGCATCTTAAATGTATTTTAATTTTGTATTTACTTTTACACAGAAGTTGTTTCTGAACTCACAAGTCTTTTATATGCCCTCACCAGGAGTTGAACCTGTAACCTTTGATTTAGCAGTCCGATGCTCTACCACTGAGCTATGAGAGTTACTTTGTTGAAAGTTAAGTCTTCAACACATTCAAGTAACTAATGGGGTCAAGTCAAATGACTTCCTTAATCCATGGGGGGGATAATAGGGGGGGTTGCCAGGAAGGCATCGCACTCGCCTAGCAACTCGAAGGTTCATGGTTCGATTCCCAGTCAGGCTTCCAACCTTCCACGTCGGCAAGTCGAGTCGAGAAACTTCCCCGTTACGAAGTAACGGGATGGATATTTTGGATACATATTATACTAACCAATAATAAATTCTAATAAAGATTTCTTTTTCATTTTTCCACATTATCCGTATTACAACAATAACATTACAATGTATAATTATTAACCATATTTTCGTTCAACCATTGATAATTGTTGTAATTCATATGACTGTTTCAGGATTTGAACCCTCAACCTTCAGCGTGTTAAGCCGATGCTCTACCATTGAGCCATCTGTCATGTCTTCACTTTGTCTACTTTTTCGTGTGCATTGAGTTAAACAAATCTGGACTTAGAATAATTTTGGCAGCATGACTCAAGGTAAATTCATATAGCCGTCCACAAGAAGAGAATAAATTCACATCTTTTGTTTTCATTTACAAATTTTATCTTCAACCGGGGTTCGAACCCGAGTCCTCTACGTTCGCACTCCAACGCTCTACCACAGAGCTAATATCCTTGTTCCATCAATAACAAGGTAAGCATATAGCTTTACGAGCACACAAAAATTGCTTTTACAATATTATCTTTTCGAGTCTTCTAGTAATAGAAAGCAATATTGATAACTCACATGGTTGAGCACCGGCAAAGCATGCCGAAAGATTGGGGATCGATCCCCGAAAGAGTTAAATGATAAACTATAACAATTATGCACTACATCTGATAAGGTAATATATACACAATAATTCCAACTAAGTTAAAACAGGTAAATAAAACTCCTTTAATGTGTGAATAAAATTTGTAAACAGCCAGCTACCCATTCCAGGATTGGAATGTCATCTGTGGGATTCAAAGGTATTCCAGAATTCCATCACAACCCTACAAAACCGCACACCAATGGCCATATCAGCACTTCAGCAGTGATTACAGTTCAGTCCTAAATAGAAAGAAAAAAATGCAAACGTCAGAAAATGTAAAATGTAAAAAGAAACTTTATATATAAAGTTTTTTAAATTTTATGTTAAACAAATATATGTATTGACAATTTTCCACAAAAAGAAACATTTTGCAACTTTTGAAAAGCAAACTAATTATTTCAAAAGTTGCTGTCAACCAAGGCAGGGATAGACAATGTTTCAATTGACTCACCGGGGAAATTACCCAGTGCGTGGCTAAGAAAACCCGGGAGAAAAGCCGAAAAAACGAATCATTTTACAGGAGCGATTAACTTTTCATTCAGATTCGAAACTGCCATATGACTCTTTGATTACTCCGCATTTCTTTACCGTTGAGCTGATAACTGATACAACCATTTCGTAATTTTGCGAATTATCTCCTCTACAAGAAGACGTCAATTTTTGCGACACAGCGTCTAAAATAAGAACCAAGTATAGAGAACACGTATACAAGACTCCAAAATCGACACGAATTAGCCGATTTAACTACTCCGCACTCCTTCCTCGTTCAACCCGAAAAAACGGAAACTCGATCACAAACTGCTCCGTTCATTCCGCCAAAAAACGAAAGATTTCAACACCCCGAAATTTCCGCGCCGCCAGCGCCATCTATGGAGCAAAGTCTCGGAAGAAGTTTTGATAAAATCCCTATCATGAACATAACTTTAGTCATTGGAGGTTACAATATCATAGCACAAATTTGGAAGACATGTGAGAGTTACCATACACAGTTACATCATGGAAGAAAAATTTAACTGACAAAACGTGAATCTGTAGGATTATTCAAAAAAGCTTTGATCTTAGAAACCGACGAAGAATCAAAGCGGATAAACAAAATTCCCTTCGTTTACACCTTCCAGTTTTATCTCCCTTCACTTAGATGGAAACTTGATTAAAAAAGAAAAGAAAAGCTCATTGATTGACAGCTTTTGTTGCTACGGTGCACGAAGCTGGATTTGGGATTCCTTGATCGATAACAAAACACGTTCTTCTGCAGGCGATAATGGCCATGAAACTGTTCACGTTGGGTGGGGCATATACCTGTCCAAGACCGCGGACAAGCAGGCAAAAAAAGACACTATGGCTTGTCAAAGTTGGCTTTACAGGGCTGGTTAGAAATTGGTGTGGGTGTAGTAATCGTGAGTGCGAATCCCTTTATCGCAAGTGACGCGGGACAAATTGATCAGGGAATTTAGAAGGTACCACTTCATCAGATAACACCTTTCACGAAGTGAGGTTGAGGAAGTTTCTGCTGTCTTTCTTTTGTGTGTGTGTGTGTGTGTGTGTGACTGTGTGTGTGTGTGTGTTATGCGCCACCGGCATGTTCTGACATTTTTCAAAGTCACCGCCCGCCCATAGAATGAAGAGAATTCTGCAATGGGTTTTCCTTCTAAATGCCATGATGGTATACTCGATCGAACCGCCACGTCTCACAGTCAAGGTCCATCCCGAGTGATAAAAGGGAGCACCTCGACAAACGAAGTCACCCAGAAGACCGTTGAAATTGTGCAACAAGACACCGCGAAAAGATTGGCGCATTACTGTGACTTGCATCCGATCCTCAGTCACAACACTTGTCGATATTCTAATCGATCCGAGTGTCACTAACGTAGCCATTAATTTCCCAGGTACGCAAACAAGTTACCTTTCGTTTCTGGATGCGGGCTTTAATGATTTAACACTTGCAGTACCTACATTCAAAATTATTAATTAGAAAAATTGCATTTGTTCAACAAGATCTAGCAATGTTACGAACCAATTATGTAATGGCATCGGCGTTCTTCCTAATGAATGCTATGCTCTTCTGCCCAGCCAGTTGCAATGTCTATCGAACAGATGATGCCTTCCTGATTGACGGTGAGGACTTTTGTTTGTTTTGTTTTTCTTTTGGTTATGTTGTCGTGTGGTTTAGGGTTTTCAGAACATTTGTTGTGTTTAAGTTTTCCTCCATTCTGGATGCGATACGAACGAAAGCAACTGCTGATTGGCCGATTCAGATTCACGTTGCAGCGCTCTTGGGTGACTCACGTTAACTGGATTTTCCGGTTCTAAATGTAAAATGGGAAAACAAAGAATAATCAAATGCGATATCAAGAGACGAGTTCTTGAAATTGCATCCTTTTCATAGTCTAACAAACAAAAACAAAATATTTAAATCTTAGTTATTCACGTTTGGAAGAATGGTAACATTCGTGAAATGCTATTTCTTTTCGGCGGAGGCCGTTGCTCCGCTTGGAGACTCGTTACATTCCGAAATATGCATCGGTCCTACAATCAGAGAGTCCTGTAGCTTTTACAAGAATGTTGGACGAAATGGAATGTTGAGGTATCTAACCAATGGCATTTTGCGCTGTTGAATGCAGGCGCAGAAACCCGAAACGACGGCGTATTTTTCCAGTCGAGTCATTTACCGAGCAACACCTTCATGCTGAGGGAGAAATCGTGTTTCACGAGGGATGGCTATTTCGGCTCCTGCTTGCCAATTCGCGCTTGCTATACGCCGACGCCTTACGTCAACCAGCTGGAAATCTGGACCATCCTAACCAATGGCGCTTGCCGATACATTGATGAGGATGGCAATCAGGTAATTAAATTCCCTCTACGTGTTGGTAAAGCCAAAGACTGGCACAACCTACACAGATGATTAGCATTTAATCCAATTCGTAGATGAATTTCATTGAAAGTCTCATACCTATTGATAGGCTTACGGAGTCTGTTGTCCTCGGCAAACAACGCAGAACTATGGCAGTTTCGATGCTGGATCCATCCCGATGCTGGACCGAGTCAACCCTTACAACAGCCCGTCGTCCAGACCACCGTACGTTCGTCCGGAGATAAATGGCCCACCGAGGCCAACTGGCATCGTGAACAGTCCGCTCAATGACACAAGGCAGTCGACCACCTGCGGTGTAGGACCGACTAAAACGCTTAGTTTTGACGAACAGCGCATCGTTGGAGGAACCAACGCCGCCAAGAATTCCTGGCCTGGCATAGTGCGTTTCAATTCTTAAAAAAAAAAAATCAAATCAAAAAGATTTAAAATATTCAACTAACGATGTAAAACGAGAATTTGAACTTTCTTACAGGCGGCGCTGAGATCGAACGGCTTCGCCATCTGCGGTGGATCTTTGATTTCGCCGACCCACGTTCTGACAGCCGCCCATTGCGTTGACTCGTAAGATTTCATTCAAACAAAATCAAATGAATCGTTTAAAAACAGCTTGGACGGGCGTCGGACAGGGTGACGCAGTGGAACATCAAAGAACTTTCCGTCGAATTGGGCATGCACACCTTGGAACCAAGCGACGCTCAGGAAACGAGATCCGTTCGACGAGTGACGATTCACGGCCGTTGGGATCCCGCCACCAACGTATATTTTGCTAAAAAAATAAATAAACACAAACCAATTTCTAGATTTGGCTGACCAATTTGGTTTACCTATCAGAACAACGACGTGGCCATTTTGACCCTGTCGTCGCCAGTGCCTTACAGCGCCACCATTTCGCCCGTCTGTTTGCCGCCACAAGGTTCCAGCGACCAGTTCGTTAACAGAGAGGCGGCCATTATCGGTTGGGGAACGGTGGAAGAAGGTAGACACATTTGAAACAAGTGCCATCTCGTTTCTCTTTCTCCAGCGTCATACGCGTCTGGTTCCATTCGATTCAGGTGGATCTCAGCCGGCTGTCCTACAACAGTCGACCGTCAAAATCATAGCCAACACGAAATGCCGATCGAGTTACCCAGATATTACCACCGGCATGTTGTGCGCCGCCGCTCCTGGCACTGACACTTGTCAGGTACTCCAACTGAATAGCCGTTAACAATATAACACATAAAAAGTTTTTGAAAAAAATTAAATCAAGTACTAATTTTTCGTGAATGATTTTACTTAGGGTGACAGCGGTGGTCCGTTGCTCGTCCGGCCATCATCACGTTCTCCTTGGATCCAGGTTGGAGTCGTCAGCTACGGTGTCGGTATGTATTCAAACTTAAATGATTCACTCGGTAATGTATGTCTCAATTTTGTACGAATTGGATTGGCGCAGGTTGTGCCCAACCCGAATATCCGGGCGTCTATGCCAGGGTGACATCTTACCGCAGCTGGATCAAGAAATACGCCAATGTTTAAGGTGTACCTGGTGTAGCACATTCTGTGGAAGAGGTCAATCTTTAAATATAATTAAGATAAACTGCAGATCGGATACGGGAGAGCCTAGTGCAACGGACGGAACATGTCAGGTTCAATGATCGTATAATAATTATTCAATAACATTTCATTACCTGTGACCGGATATGCGTTTTACGTCCAATCCCGGCTTTTGAGCAATCCTCCTGAATTTCAATAAAAGCCAATTATTCTGTAATCAAATCGGTTGAATTTAAGGTGCCAAAAATAAAATAAAAACAATAAGCAGCCCACCCACCATGCTGTTTCGCTTTTCATTAATGTACGTCATCTTCGAGAAGTTCCCACACAAGAAGCGGCTCGTGAAACGCAAGACGCGTACAACTAGTTCCTATTCTACCAGGAAATCGAAACCGGATTATTTTTCTTTTTTTTTAACTTTTACAAGAGACCAACGGCAAAATTTTAAGGAAAATGTTATTACCCCGGCAGTAAGTTGGCGTGTATAGGTTGAACGGGTTATTCGGTTGATTACGAATATAATTGAATTCTTGGCCGTACTTATGCTGGAAGAACTTCGTTTGCGTTGACGCATATTCTCGTGCAGCCGACGGCGAATGACCGGACCGGCTACATAATGAACGCTCGCTTGTAACCAGAAGAGCTGAAATTGATATTCGGCTCGACCTCCATCAGACAATGTGCAATCAGACGATGGATCCGGCAATATTACCCGAGGGTATCAACCTAATTAAGAATAATCATTAGAAAAACATGACAAACTTTCAATCAGCTGAGTTGAATGAATAGCCATATAGAAGGTCAGACGTAAATCGATCGGGAGAAGACGTTGCAGTTTAGGAAATGCGTGATTAAGAGGCATCAGAGGGTGCAACGACCCGGCAAAACACGCCCACCAAACGGCGATAACAGGAAGGAATAAAAATGGCGTGCCAACAGGATATCCCCGACAGACAAGTGAAGAGAAACACGGAGCTATTTGTCACGTCAAAAAGGCAGTAAGATTGTGGACGAAGACGAATGAAGTTCGGATACGAAAAAGATTCAGATGTGAAAGCAATCAAAGAGCACATCATTTTTCTTTTGATTTTTTTCTTTTTGAGGAGCTTCAGAGAATAAAAAAAAATTTGTAGAGTGAATGACATGCGTTAAGTGGCCGTCTGAAATGCTATTCGACGAATCGAAGGTTGGAAATCGACAAGTCATCGACCACTAGAGAGGAAACAAAAAAATGTCCTTTTTTTCCAGTTTTCCAGTTGACAATCGCACGTACATGATGAACAGGTTGGCCGTCATTAGCAAAGTCTCAAAAAGTCTTGATATAAAAGCGCCCCGAAAGGGCAAGTTTGTCAGAAGCGACTTGTGAGTCGTTCACTGCAGGGGGAAAAGTTCATCATTTCAACATTCGTCTTCTTCAATACGATAGTTCAGTCGAAACGGCCTCAAAATTGATTAGCACTCATCTCAGGTACGCAATTGTTAACATTTACCTCCTTTGCCTGTGACTAAAGTTTTCTCCTCTACAGGCAGTTCCAAAACAGATTGGCAAATGACACGACCCTTCCGTGCCGTAAGAGCATTAGCTTCTTTAGCTCTGCTGGTGGCTGTGCTGTCATCCTCCAGCTCTGTCAATAGCCAAGTCTTTCGGACGAGAGATGCCGTCATCATCGAAGGTGAGTCTCGATATCCCGTTGTATCATTCGAATATGTCCTATACGTACTGGAAGAAGGACACATTTTAAGTCATCTGAAATAAGAATGGGAGAATTAAGAAGAAATTTAAGATATCCCCGCAATGTCGATTTTCAGGCAGAAGTGACTGGTACCCCTACGCTGATTTACCTGTCCACAATGCAATGTTGAGTGAACGATCGTGTTTTACGAGAGACGGAAATCTGGGCTACTGCACGTCCGTCCGCTCTTGCTATCCATCGCTGACATTGCCGCAACTGCATCAACCGGAGACGTGGGCGATCATCAGCAGTGGCACTTGCCACTACGCCAGGGACGATGGCATTCAGGTTGGTGTTTGTTTACAATTCAATACATCATTTACTTCAGAAAATAACAAATTCTTAATTGTCTCGTACCTTTCTTTAAGGCTTACGGCGTTTGTTGCTTGAAATTAGCCACCAGAATCGATCACGACGATGGCCGAGATGCTGAAGGTGCGTACGGATCCATCCAGCTGGTGTTGCCGCTGAATCGCTACACCAGCCAGTTGTTGCGTCCGTTCCAACCGCCGACGCGTAGGAGACCCGTTGAAGAAGCGTCGACAAGCGTCGATGCCAACAAGAACGTGCCCGGCTTCAAGCAGTCGCTCACCTGCGGCACGGGGCCCATAAAGACGTTGTCCTACGACGAACAGCGCCTATTCGGCCCAAGCGAAGCTGATAAAAACTCTTGGCCAGGCACCGTAAGTCACTAATCACACTAATCATTGATTTCGTTTGAAATGAAATGAGTCAAATACCGCCAATCAAAAAAATAAAAGGTGTCGCTGAGATTCAACGGCAAATTCCTGTGCGGTGGATCGCTGATTGGGCCGACTCAAGTTCTGACGGCTGCCCACTGCGTCGACAAGTGAGTCCTTTTCATACAATTCGACAATTTAGTTCAATTTCCTTCATTTAAGTATGAATTTAAATTCGCCATTGATCGTCGCAGTGTGTCGTGGGGCGCAGTGGCTCAGTTGAGCGTCGAGATGGGCATGCACGTGCTCAACCCGAGCGACGCCGAGATGAAAAAACCAGTGCGCCGCATCATCATTCACAGAGGATGGAGCAGAAGCACTAAAGTAAGCCTACCTGCGATAAAAGATAAAGACTGAAAGTTTAAACCAAATTCATTAACACAGTACAACGACATCGCCATTCTCATTTTGGCTTCGCCCGTCGTTTACACGACCTCCGTTTCGCCCGTCTGTTTGCCGACACAGGGTTCCACCGAGGCGGACATCATCAAGGAGGCGTCCTCTGTCGGATGGGGGACCATCAGAGAAGGTATTTACAATTGCATTATTTTCCCTATCGCAATGAGTAAACATTAATTTGATGGTTCAGGTGTCTTCTTCTCGTCGACGGCCCTTCAGCACACGACCGTCAAGATTTTAGACAACTCGCTATGCAAGGAAAGTTATCCCAACATCATCGGCAGCATGCTGTGCGCCGTCGCACCAGAGAGCAACACCTGCCAGGTATCGTAGCACCTCATGAAAGACAATTGCTGTGTATGTAAATGAAGGAAAGTTTAAGACAATCATTGCTCCTTGTCCGTTTTCAGAGCGACAGCGGTGGTCCGCTGTACAACCGAACGTCACCAGATGCACCTTGGGTACAGGTGGGCATCGTCAGTCACGGCATTGGTAATTTATTTCATACGCTACAATCACGGCGATAACACAAATTAAACGATTGTGTTTCTCTCTTTCAAGGCTGTGCCCGACCAGGATATCCGGTCGTCTATACCAGAGTGTCTTCTTACAGGAATTGGATCAGGCTAGTTTCCAGAGTTTGATCGCGAAATCAGCCATTCACTGCCCATTGAATTCTCATGCCACGCCTCTTTTCATTTGACCGTTTTGCTCTTCCTTTCCAACGTGACCTAATATAGCACCTTGCCCTTAGCAATCCACAAACCATCTCTCATTGAAGCTAATAAATCGACATTAGTTCGCATTATTATATAATTACAAAACTAAATAAAAAGTTAAGTTGAACTCACGCGATGACGAGATGGAACTGTTATTAATAGAACGGCCCGGCTATGAGGACAAGTGCCGGATGAACGGGAAACGCATAAGCGACGATGAATAAATTCCAGCGCCGTGTATCTTCTTGATTGGTTATTTTGTTCCCTAAACATCTTCGTTAAACAGTAAACTGCAGTTAGAGATGATTTTAATTGCAAATTTGAGCAACTATTATACCTGTAGAATGGCTATATCCAATCAAGTGGGGTAATTCGTTTGCCAGGAAAAAACACATTTTGCGCTTTGACAGTCAGCAAACCCCGTCAATCTGCAAAATAAAAAGGATAAAACAAAATTGATCGTTATTTTAATAAACGAGTTCATTCGATGGCCACGTATCTTCTCGTAGTCTAGCACAGCTGAAGGGGGGCAAGGTGAACGAAGGAAATAATAAGAAGCGCTTTGGGTCACCGGAACAGGTTGCAGGGCGTATAGACAATCGCGATGGGTGGCCAGCTGATTGAACGAGACTGCCATTGCTAGCTAATTAAAAATTGTAGGACCCCCCCCCCCCCTTTACATCCACTCTTATTGTTTTCTTCAAACAGCCTCCTTAATTGCGTTTTTTTTTTTCTTTTCCAGTTCTTGTTTTTTTTGGGGTTGATTGACCGATCTCCTAAAATCACCGGACGGGGGTGATGAGGCAGACTCGTATGCTAATGTGTCTGTGTTTTCAAACGAATAAAAGCTCGAGGTGATGCCCGCCTTGATGACGTCCAAAATGCAGAGAAACGAACGGAGCTGCGTTTCTTAATATTTGTAAAGCAACGTCGTTAATCATTTAAAGTTGTGCGTTTGAATTTGTTTTGAAATGATTACGTCCCTTTGCCCAAGGGTTTGTTTTTTCTTGGAAACGACGACAGTGGCGCTGCCTGCTATTGAAGGGCATCTTGTTTAAAAGCAGATCCGATAGTGGCAGATTCATTTAGAACCAATCCGAGAGTTGGGTTGATGAAACGGGTTCAGCAACTCGTCGGGCGTACCTTCACCTCGGCTGACAGCAACGTCAACTGGCTCTGCCCCCTCGCCTGTTTCTGCTGGGCAAACACACGCGCGACATCGGGCGCCACGATGACACCGACCCGAGTTCTTCACTCGATGGCCTCGACCGTCGTCATCCTGGTATTCGCATCGGTGTTGTCTTCCCGATCGGCAGTTACGGGAAGCATCTACCAAACCAGCGATGCCATCATCATCGAAGGTGAAATTCGCATTTTTTTCTTCTTATTATTATTTGCTTGTGATATTTCTGGAAAAAAAACAAAAAACAAAAAATAAGTGCAGTGAACTGTTGTCAGAACGGAACGTAAAAAAAAAATGGAAGAAACATGAGAGGTAAGGAATTTTGACGGAATTCAACAAGGCCCCCAATATTGATGGAGCCAAAACTGCAATCCAACAACTGGTTTTTCGTTCTTCTCAAAATGGAAGACGAACAGCGCATTTTGAATATTTTAACTTATAACCCGTTCTTGGTTTTTTTCGGAATCGCGGTCATTTCCAATTCAAATTCATTTGTTTATACCTGACGCAAAAATTGACGTGACGTGCCCCTGTCGATTGCAGCCGGAGACGTTGGTGGAGACGACCATAGCACGTACCAGAATTATCTACTGAGCAACAGTTTCATGAAGGAGAAGGAGCGCTCGTGCTTCACCAGGGACGGCCGATTCGGCTCGTGCACCACCATCCGTTCGTGCTACCCGAACATCAAGTTGCCCCAGTTGAGGCATTTGGGTCCGTGGACGACGGCCATTCGTGGTACGTGCAACTACTATGCAGAAGATGAAAAAATGGTAAAACTTGCACCGACATTAGACGCACGTGTCATTCACAGACTGAAAAGAGATTTCAAACGTTTTACCTTCTAGGTTTACGGCGTCTGCTGTTCAAAACAGGTGGACGGCGATGATTACGACGAGCTCGGCGACAGTTTATACCCGCCGTTTTCGATTCTGCCGGCCCACATCCACGGCGGCCCTCCGCATAACTCTCCCTGGTTGTCGAACGGGCCACACGGGCATCAGGCGCACATAAAAAAAACCAACGAATGGATCAAGTCATTCATCGATTCGAAACAATCGACCCAGTGCGGCGCCGGGCCAGCCAAACTGTTGAGTATCGAAGATCAGCGCGTCGTCGGAGGAACGGAAGCCGTCAAAAATTCTTGGCCTGGCGTGGTGAGGTCTCCATTTCTTTTTAAATTTCTTTTTAACTGTCCTGATGTATTCAAAATTTTGCATAATGTGGACGTCAGGCTGGGTTAAGGTACTCGGGCTCTTTCTTCTGCGGTGCATCTCTGATCGCGCCCACCAAAGTCCTGACGGCCGCCCACTGCGTCGACTGGTAAACATTCGAGTCTATTTGAATCATAGAGTTTTATCAAAATTCCTTTTACGAAATCATCTGCTGTTCTTAAAGGATAGAAGATTCGGCTATCGACCAATTGACTGTCGACCTGGGAATGCACAACAGGGACATGGCAGACGCGCAGCTCACGAAAAAAGTCAGCCGACTCGTCACCCACAAAGGCTGGACGCCGACCACTATGGTGAGTCATCCTATCCAACGGGCACGTCATTCATTTTATTAAGAATTTCAATTTTTAACTCCATAGTACAACGACATCGCCATCCTCACCTTGGATTCGCCCGTGACCTACACGTCGACCATTTCGCCGTTTTGCTTGCCGGCACCTGGTCTGGCCGATCGGTACGTCGGCAGTGAGGCCGCCATCATCGGATGGGGAGACATCCAGGAAGGTATGTTTGAACTGTCACGTGTCCACCTGTCTCATCAAAAAAACAAAAAAAAACAAGAAAAAAACATGTGACAGGAAAACTCTAAACAGAAAAAAAGTTGGACAATGGACTGTTGCACTCGTTCTACTTAACGTCCGGTTTGGTTGGCTTCAGGTGGGCCTGCATCGTCAGTGCTGCAGCAAGCGACCGTTCAAATCTCGAGCAACCTGAAATGTCGAAAAATATACCCGTTACTAGCCTACAGCATGCTGTGCGCCGCCGCACCAGGACGAGACACTTGTCAGGTGCTTGTATAACTTTTAACAGACTATTTCAAAATGTATAACAAGATGGCATTAAAGTACTACGGTATTGTACGTTGGTATAATAAAACAGGGCGACAGCGGAGGCCCACTGTTGGTTCGATCATCAGCCGGCTCACCTTGGACTCTGGCTGGCATAGTCAGTCACGGCAAAGGTACATAATGCATTTAAATTTGCTTTAAAAAAACACGAATTCAAAATTGATTTTTAATTGGGTGTTTCACGCAGGATGCGCCAGACCAGGGATACCCGGTGTCTACACCAGGGTAACGTCTTTCAGGCCATGGATCAGGTTTCATTTACTGTTTTGATGGTCCAAATCGCTTTGCTTTACTATTTAATCTGATTGTTAAAGAGGAATTCGACACAAACACAATATTCACAGAGCGTCGTAATGATATAATACATCGCGCATTCAATGAAAACCCGTGCAAAAGGGGGCGTTTCTGCAAGCGGACTACCAAATCAACATGGACTTTGATGTAGTTTCAAACAGCGATTTGATTCGTGTCATCCTGCATTGTCAGAATGGCAAACCAAAAGAACGAAAGACATTTTCAATCCCACCTCTACGCAAGGGCAACGTGACGTATTCACCGGTGTTCGCCTTCTTTCGTACCCTGTACCCCCACAGATGATCAAAAGCTGCATGCAAATGAGGCACTGAAGCTGCTCCAACAGTTAATTATGCGTTGTTAAGTTGCCTCTGTGCCAAGTGCACGTCCCCGTTCGACTTGGCGTCATCGGTCGCAAGTTTGCCGGACTGCCCGGCTATTTCTTCACACGAAGTTTAATTTCATCGCGCTAAAGGTGTTGGAATCATTGGTCAAAAAATAATAATCAGAGAAGATTTTGAATTGGCTAAAAGCGTGTCAGGTGATCGCGGCCATCAAATTAAGTTAGAATATGGAAGACACATAATCAAATGAAAACATGAGATAAAAGACCAAAAATTCGTTTCAGTTGTTCTTCGATTGCAAGTTAAACTGTTACTGTTAATGACGAATTCGGGAGCGTGCAAGGAGCAATGCCATCCGAAAAGAAACGTGCGCTAATTGCCATAAGAAATTTCACGTTAAATTCCATGGCACAACAGAAATAGAACCGAGGGATTTTCGGAATTTGACCATTCAACATCGAATCATTCGCTCCGAATTTTTAGATGAAAAATTCAAACGAAGCTATAATGAATCGATTTCTATTCTATGAGGCTAAAGGCGATTCAAAGATGGATCTTTCTTAATCTTTCATTACAAATTTGCAATGAAGATTAGAAAACTAAAAAAAAAAGAAAATCAAAATCATTTGAGGATGCGCAAGTAGACTAGACTCGTCTTTTTCAAATACAATAAATACCGTTAGGCGTGTGATGAAAGACGGTGTGACCATTGCGCCACACGCACAGACTAATACAAAAACGAGGGGGGAATAACAGGACACAAATCAGAGCGAAATTCCACCCCAACCTCTTCCAAAAACTGACTGACAACCGGTATCGAGACGCTTTTCCACAATAACTCGTCCGTGAGGTGCCCCCCCCTCTTCTTCCCCTTACGTGTAACACATAAATGCTTGAGGCATTGCGATGCTAAAGTTGAACAACACGTCGTAGAAAAGCGGAGCACAATCAAGAATGGAGGTTAGTTGTACGAAAGCACTTGGCCTAAAGTGGTAAAAGACTTGACATCCGAATGCTATGCTCCCCCTTTACATCCAAACACAGTTCTACGTAACGCACACAGTTTGCCCGTCCTGTACAGTGTTGCCCAATCACCTGGGCTCGAACTGACAGCCAATGTCAAGTTCTTTCTCTTCAACGTAAAAGGCGATAGGACGAGTTGTTTTTTTTCAAAAGCGAGTTGAGAGTTGGCCACCACACCGATCAAACAATTGACAGTCGCATTCGACTCGCAGTCACGCGGCACAAACGACTCTAAGTGAAAAATGTCGCAAATTTACCGGTTAATTAACACGTCTGCCGTTTGTTTCCTCGTGGCTTCCTTGTTCCTGCATTGCTTCCGGCCGGTCAACGGTGTCTACTCTCAAACGGCCGATACGATCGTCATCAAAGGTGAGAGCCTCTCGCAGTCAATCGTTTACTCCCTCGCGTTTAATTCGGCCATTATAGAAATCAAATACTGGAAACGCATTGACGCGAGAGTTTAAACAAAAAAAAATTGTACATTCTTCGTAGATATCAGCGTAAACTGGATTATCCCGTTTCACGTTGTCAAACGACCCAACAAAAAAAAGGATTTCGTAATTGGTGGAATCTTTTCTCGTCCTTCTTTTCAAACAATTGAATAAGCCTTCTTAGAACCATTTCCTTCAATATCCTTGGTTAATTGAAAAAACAAATAGACACATACTTTTGATGCGATTGCAGCAGGAGACGGGGCAGAAGACGACGCATTGTACGATGCCCATTTGCTCAGCGACGATTTCATTCACATGAAGGAGAGGACTTGCCTCACAAAGGACGGACACTTGGGATTCTGCACGTCGTTCCGCTCGTGTTATCCAGTTAGCAAAGTGCCTCAATTGACGTACGCCGACATGAAGGCTATCGCTCTACGCGGCACTTGCAAATACACCAGAGCAGACGACGGACAAAAGGTGATTTTCAAACAAACGAAAGCTGAGAAGTCAAGCGCTAAGATTAAAATTAATTTTAAGGCCAATGGCATCTGTTGCCCGAAAGATTACGGCGATGATTACGATGACTATGCGCTGGATCTGGACAACATCTACGAACCCGTTCCGCCGCCCATCCCAGCTTACCCCTTCGACGGGCCAATCTTAGCCCAGCCACCCAATCCCGTCCCACCATGGTTGTCCCAACCTTACGGACTGCAGAACATCAAAACAACGTCGATGGAGTCCGAAGAAGAATTCGAAGAAATTGACACTCTACGACAATCGCTTATTTGTGGCGTTGGACCGTCCAAAGGATTCGATCCCGAAATGCACCGAATCGTAGGCGGAGCTGATGCCGAACAGCATTCTTGGCCGTTTGTGGTAAACATTTTTTGTTTTGTTACCGAAGAAAATCAGTAAAAGTAAAAAGGAATATCTTCCGTGATTCAGGTGGCATTGAGATTCAGTGGCAAATTTCTATGCGCTGGATCTTTAATTTCACCGACAAAGATCCTGACTGCCGCTCATTGCGTATCCGCCCTGATTGGTCTCAGACGTCGACTCACTGTCGACCTCGGTATGCACAAACTGAATCCTAGCGACGCTCAAGAGACGAGAAAAGTGCGGCGAATCAAAATATTCTGGGGGTACAACATGAGGACTAAAGTGGGTCTCCATTTTTCATTTCCCCTCACACAAAAATGATTTCTTGTTTTTTGGAAAATTAGTTTAACAACGACATCGCCATTTTAACGATGGCATCCCCGGTGAATTACACGTCGAGCATATCGCCCGTCTGTCTGCCGTCAATCGGCACCAGAGATAGATATTCAGACAAAACGGCGGCCATCATCGGATGGGGATCACTAGCTTACGGTAAGTCGAGACCTTTCTTCTAATTGCACGATGATTTAATCGGAAACGATTGCCCACTTTCTCATGGACATCAAAGAGGGCCATCCGCAGCCGAAAGTCTTACAGGAAGCTATGGTTAAAGTCACGCCGAACTCGGTGTGCAAAGAAAATTACAAGAAGGCCGGCTTTCAAATAGCTGATGGCAGTATGATATGCGCTGCTGCTCCTGGTAGAGATGCTTGCAGAGTAAGTAACACGGTACTTTGTGTGGAGGAATTAAAAAAAAAAAAAAAAACGCGCATTTTTTATTTTTGGAATTTGCAGGGTGACAGTGGCGGTCCACTTATCGTTCAAGTGGCTCCGAATTACCGTTGGATTCAGGTTGGCATCGTCAGTTTTGGAATAGGTAAATGACTGTCCTGTTTGCACGGTGGTTACGATAGCTCTATATGGTAACGACACTGTTGTTGTGCATTTAGGTTGCGCAAGAGAGGAATATCCCGGCGTATTCACTAGGGTTTCAGCATTCAGATTCTGGATCAGACTAATGTCGGGAGTATAACAATAAGAACGAGATTCACGTCCACCTCCATGCATTTACATCGGGGTTTTAGACCTCGTGAAAATGTCTGGAAAGAAAATGGGGCGGAAAACAACATCACCGCCTGGGCATTCGAAATCAGCTTAAATTATTTGCCTGTTCCACGATTCACAATTTTGTTCGTCTACTTGTTAAATGTATAATTACACTGGCTACATTTTAAAAGTTGTAAACAACGTTAAAAACGAAATTAAACCCCATAATTATCTTTAAAAGTTTTAAAAATCAGGGCCTAAACTGAGCCGACTGGAACAAAACCAATGCACCATCAACAAATACAACCATCGCAATACACGTTAGTGGCCTAATCTTTAGAGATCATTGTCAAGTAAATAAAACAAACGACTAGAGATTCTAGAGATTTAAAAAATAAAAAATTGCATTATCGACGATCAAATGAGCGCAATGCAGTGAAAAAAACTTAAATCAAGTTTGGGACAAAAATGTCGCAAAAAAAAGGCTATTTAAGTTTTAAAGATAGAAAAAAATCAGCGCAAAAAGGAGTGCGTTAGCCGGGAGTCGAACCCGGGTCTATTGCTTGGAAGGCAACAATGCTAACCGTTATACCACTAACGCTTGGTGGACGTGCTACTTATAGCTATTTTATACCGTTGAATGAATCGAAATACCCAACCACAATACCTTGGCAACATTTCAATTAGACAATCATCTGATCGTCTGAATAAAGCACAACTAATCAAACAAGAAATAAAAATAGTAGACGAGGTTCATTATAGGATATCAAAACCCAAAAAGAAATATCAAAATGTGTAGCCAAATAGTATTGCGCAGAAACAAAACACATCGATTACCCTATTAGATTGAAACAATGGGGGTGTGTAAACTGATTGAAAAACTTGTTTGCGCACTATTTCAATAACGTCATCAATTAAACTTGCTAGAAAAAAAAGGAGTGCGTTAGCCGGGAGTCGAACCCGGGTCTATTGCTTGGAAGGCAACAATGCTAACCGTTATACCACTAACGCTTGATATCCCACTCCCAGAAACAACTAGGAATAGTAGTCAAGATTAAACAACCGCATCCGTAAAATTTTACTTTAGATTGGGAACAAATAATAAACCGCTTCCATTATTGATTTTACATAAAAAATGCAAATAAGTACTCAAGGGCCTAGACAGAACATGTACTACCTTTACTAAGAGTGAATTGGTTACTTGACACACACTTGGTTCAACTAATCAATTCGCCAGAGAAAGAAAAAAAACAGCTATGAAAACAATAATAGAGTGGTGGGAATAAAGATAGACAATGAAGCCAAAAATTTTAGAGAATCGAAGAAAAAAATAAAATTGAGAATCTGGCAACGCAGCAGAGGGCGGTTTTTTCAATTACGAATGTGCAAGAAAATGTTTTTCAAGAAACACTCGGCGTAAAACGCAAAGTTCTTACGTTATCAATTAACCGCACGCAAAAAATTGCTACTTCTACTGTCAAAGAAAAGGTTTCCTTCGCATTACATACGAAGCCGGGAAAGTTTGAAAATGATAGGAAAAGGGTACTGTTAGATCAATCAACAACGCCTAATGCCACTACGAACACCGGAGAAATTCATCTCTCGAACGATAAAGTATTAATAATCATTCGAAACATGAAATATTAGCCAATATTTCTCCCCAATCGCTAAATCCGGCCTAGCATTCTACAAATAAACTTAAAACTCCAGAGGAAATAAATTTTCAGAGAAAATAATTCATTGGAATTGAGAATGAAAGAACTTAATTTTCATTTTCAAAACAGAGTGCGTTAGCCGGGAGTCGAACCCGGGTCTATTGCTTGGAAGGCAACAATGCTAACCGTTATACCACTAACGCATGTTATCTTAAAAAATTGGTTAATTCCCGACCGGAAACATGAATCATTCATCAAGTTTAGAAAAAATTAATAAATAAATGCAGGTTAACAGAAGAGCGATTGTAGCGTCTCATCTAATCAAGAATTTTCAACAAGCCTCATTGAGAAATGTGTGGTGTCAAGAGAAAAAGCATGAAATACGCAATCCGAAAAACATAAAGATGAAAACTGATAGAGAAATGTGTAAAGTGAATTTAAATCAAGCAGAACTTCTTCAAAATAATTCGCTTTTCTCCCAAGTAACGCTGAAAACTCCAATGCCTTTTAGCAGAGCTAGAACTTGATTTCAAAAACTGAGAAAAAGTTTAACGACAGGTGCAATTGTCACTCCTTTAGATTTTCAAGCCCCTCCCCCAACCACAAGCGATTTTCTATTCACCTAATAACGATTGTATCACCAATATCAATGTTATTTAGTGTGCTGATAAAAAAATCAATAAGGTACCTCATTGATGAGGTGTTGTAGCAAAGTTTAATAAAAGTGAGTGCGTTAGCCGGGAGTCGAACCCGGGTCTATTGCTTGGAAGGCAACAATGCTAACCGTTATACCACTAACGCTTATTTAATTATTGTGTTGATTAATTTGTCCTCCGGAAACGTGATTCTTTGACAAACCTATCAACTCAAATGGAAATCGGTGGGGGAGGTTTAAAAGAAGAATGAAAGACTTTTTAACACGTTAGATGTCGCGCTGTTAAAAAATCGATCAAATTGATTCAAAAACGGAAAAATTAAAATACAGCTTTCAAAACACGAGAACCAGACTTCAGACAACAAGAAAACCCCACCCGTTGTGGAGGTTTGGTCTTCTGATGACGACGTAATTACCAAAGTTCAAGAGCTGATAAAACTTGTTTTCAGGGGTGTTTTGTTGACGTAGGCAATCATAAGTTTTTACAAAAGGGAGTGCGTTAGCCGGGAGTCGAACCCGGGTCTATTGCTTGGAAGGCAACAATGCTAACCGTTATACCACTAACGCTTACTACAGCAGTTTCTTTAAAGTGAAAAGATCCAAAGATAAAACGCACGATGCAATTTCCAAAAATCTCGCAACCCAACTCTACTCGCATAAGAATTAGAACGCTATATCGTCGACGAGCTCCCAAAAAACGCATTGAGAGTTTGCAACACATCAAAAAGAAAAAAAGCTGCTGGCCAAACAGGCACAAAAACATTGCAACACATTGAAACATGCATTTAAAAATTAGCAGTATAATGAGGCACTTACAGAACACGAAGTGAAGACGACAGCGGTTGGAAATTTCTGCGTCACATTCCGAAGAATTTTCCGTTTGAAAGAGCCTGGAATGTCATCAAACAAAAAGAAAAATGAAGACAATTTCATTACGTAAAGAGCTTGAAAAAAAAAATACGTCGTTGAACTTTTGACATTCTCAGTGACCTACGTTAGACATTAAAACAGTCGTCGCACATCGATCTGAGTCCACTTCACACCACTTCCACATCTTTTGAACTATCTTTGCAAATGGACGACAATGCAAGAGGAAGGGGAAGGATGGTTGCAAATGCAGATCACCCTTCCCCTTACCCCTCTTGTTTTAGCCATCATCGAATGTGGGCCTGGCAACTAAAATCTTTTTCTCAACAAATTGAAGGGGAATGGTACGATTTTGGTGGCATAGAACCAAATTTCGTCCCCATCCTTCCGCACTTTCAAAACTTTCAGTTGCAAACCCTTGAAGCCTTGATACATTCTCCCCCTTCCCCCCTCTTTTTTTTCTACATCAAATCTATGATGTAATTTGGAAGAATACTGAACAAATATATTCTTAACCAACCACTATGAACTGGGGCCAGTCAGCAAATAGGAACTACTGACCAAATTATTTAGCTATGTAACTAGCAAAAAATGTTGTTAGAGGTTTTCAAGTTATCATGGTTACATTTGTGTAAATTTGTGTTGCTGACTGATGACTACACGTATGATGATATATTTTTAAGTACTAATGCACTTTCACGTACCCAAAGATGTAAGATGTGATGGCTGTGAAGGTGGTCAGCATGTGTCGTTTTTCCACTTCCCATTCTGGTTCGCAGTGACAGCCCTCTGCTGCATGTACAAAGGATCAGTACCTAAGAAAACATTAGTGACATAAGTGCTTTGTGGTAGTTATGAAACTAAAACTAAGACTTGATAAAATCAAACACCATCATTACAACTCAAGGCCATGGCAAATTGACCACCACGTGTGGAACGATACCAAAACTGCAAACACTACGACTGATGTTCATCTAACACCAGTATTATCTTCGATTAAATGAGGTAAAATTAATTGGCTAGAAATTTTCATCTTTCCAGGAGACAATCAAGATTTCGCGTTAAGATTTACAATGGCAATAAATTGAAACGTACCGTTAAAATTTGGAAAATCTTAGTAAAAATTAAGCCTTCTAGCTTGGCTTAATTGCACGTTCTTCGTTTACAATACAAAAAATTTACGAATACTCAAAATGTTGTAACTGCAAAAATTCTTACCTCTATCTTCGTCTTCAGACAAGTTCCAGACAAGTTTCCCATTTCGTCCTCCCGCCAACACTGATAAGGCGCCCAACATTTGGTGACCAACGGAAGACATGCAGTGTTGCCTTTTCTAGAAAACTGGAAACATAATTTTTTTTTCAACAAAAGAATTTATTTTCAATTTTTTACGTATATTTAGTATATTAATATATATTATGGAAAATAAAAATATTTTAAAGCTCATTTTATGTTTTATTTTTAATTTTTATTATTTGTGTAAAGGTTTGTACTCAGTTACTGTTTAGGCTAGTTACTATGTGTTCGTACAAGAACGAACCGACATTCCGAGTTGCTCGAGGTAAAATAGCCGGATAGCGGCAATTTTATGTATGAAGCTTTCTCTTGCTCCAATTTCATTATAGCTGTTATTCTCGGGCACTCTTAGACGAAGACATTGCGTAATGTTTTGTCTCAATATTTCTATTAATCTATTTTTCATATTTTTGTTTTGGGAAAGACAAAAATTGCTAAGTTAGCACGTTGCGGTGACTCGGCCAAATATGAAAAACAAACATGGCTTTCTTATCAAAGCCAAAAGTTTCCGTCGAGCCGGAGTTGAACCAGCGACCTATGGATATCATCTTTGCTCAACTAAGTGAGCTATTTCTACAGTCCACCGCTCTGCCAACTGAGCTATCGACGGATACTTTTCTACAACACAAATGTGAACGTGATTTGCTACTGCCGGCAAGATTTCGTTCCTGACACAACATCTCATGCCCAATGAACGACGAAATCCAAACACCATAGTATTCAATTTCTTATCAAGAACATTTGTATCTTTCAGCTTCCTTTACGTAAACGAGTGATAAGCTTGACGACCAGATTCGCTGGCATTAGGAGGTACGTACACAGTTGTATTGCCCTACATGAAGCCAAGGTGCGCATCATAAAATATAAAGTTGCTTATCTGAGCTCTCCTTAGCAAATCTCGGCAGCTCACATCCTATCAGAGTATAAGGCAAAATGGAAGCATGCAATACCTGGGTAAGTTGTACTACATAGTTCTTCTACATGAATTCACCAAAACCTTGTCTCACTCACTGCAGATCGCCATAGTCTTCATTCTAGTAGCTGGAACTGTTCCCAACATCAAGGCGGAATGTGAAGACTACAGTCCATGCACTTGTGGTCAGAACGCTGAAGGCAATTTGTTTATCAACTGCATCGATGTTTTACCAACAGATATTCAAGCTGCTTTTAGCAGAACGACAGCTCCCGACATCTACAGCTTGGTGTTGATCCTTCCGGCATCTGGAGGAGATATTCCAGCTGATTTGTTATCCGGCAAACGCGCCCTTTTAATCGATATAATTGGTCCAAGCAAAGATTCTTTTCAACTGATTATGGATCCCGGTGCGTTTCGCTCTTCTAGCAGTTACACCATGCAACTGGTCATCTCAAAGTGCAACCTGGTCCAGCTAGACTTTTCTTTTTTGCGGGGCTTTTCGAGATTGGAAGAACTTCGCTTGGACTCGGTTTCCAACATTAAACCAATTGAAAATCTTCCTCCTTTGACAAATTTGGTTGGATTAGCCATCGATAATAGCCAGGGATTTGAAGCTTTAACAGGATTTCCCGCCATTGCATTTTCCCGACTCAATCACCTCTACTTATTTAACGACGAGCTGAATGATGTGGTCACCGGAATTATATTAAATGCTTTTGTTTCCAGCTCATCAGCCAACACGTTAGAAGTGCTGACTTTGTCCAAAAACTTGATTACTCAAGTCCCCCAACAGGTCACTGCACTACCAAGCATCCTAAATTTTGCATTAAGCAACAACAATATTACGTTAATCACCACCGGTGCGCTTTCTTTGGTTGCTCCGAGTAAAGTTTACCTCAACAACATTTCTTTGGACGCAATTGAAGCTGATGCTTTTCAAGGTTTTTTCGGTTTTCTGAATTAAAATATTCAAATTATATACCTACATTAAATTAGATTTTTAAAAATAACGAGTGCAAATTTTTACCTTTACGAACAGGAGATTACAGCTATGCCGAAATTGATTTGACCAACAACAATCTTGTTTCCTTTGATTCATTGGTTTCCGACCCATTTTAACACAGATGGCTGGCATTGCAAATTCCACTGGCACTGTCTACCTCGCAAATAGTAAGAAAACATTAGAACCCAAATATGTTATGTTTACACACAAAATTAAACCTTCGTGTCCCAAAATCATTAGATCCTTTTTCTTGTGACTGTGGACTAGCGTGGCTCATCCGGGACAATCCAAATCTTCTTAAGGCTACAAATGGAGGGACATGTGCCAATACAACACGCTTTGAAGATTTGAACCCTGGTGGTTACCTTGAATGTGCAGTATTTTAGAACAAGCCTAAAAAAAGATGCTTTATTGCCTGATATGTTACAAGTCTTTGAAGACTTTGCTTACTCGTCAGTTGCAGGTATTGTAATTACAACAAAACTATAAATGAATCGCCCAATAGGATTTCCCATTTTTAGCCATTTTTAAGACAAACAAAGCCCACTTTGAACACTGCAAAATAACAAAAGTTCAAATGCACTAATTATTATATTAATTGAAGGAATTTTTATTGCATACCTATATACTGGTTGTTTGCAGATGTGCAATCTTTAAACAAGACAACATCATCGTCAGTTGCCATAAATTGGTTGCAGTGTCATTTTCGTTGCAGTATGTAATACTCATGACAATGGATTTCCAGTTTCAACATGCTAAACAATGACGAGCCATGGCATCTAAACACGAACTTCTGTCAAGTGTCAACAGCATTTATGTTTCTTATTTGTTTTGGCAGTTACTACTTTAAAGGGTTACCTATTTTGATGACAAGAGAGTTTGCAGCAGTACTTAAGATTATTCCATTTTCAATGGCTGAATATGGAATCGCCTCCCGCTCAGTGAAGGGGTCGAAACTCGAAATGGACACTAAAACCCGGACGCGAAAATCCGAGATGTTTTTTAAAATAGATTTCTTTTACGAATAATGACATTTTAAATTTTGTTTTGATTTTAGTTCTGCCAATGGCATCGCCATCTAGCGGGAAAATAAGCCCGACTAGGCTCGGCCACGGTGGAAATGTTTGCAGACCTTGACGAGCTTAATAACGGAAGCTGCTGGCACGACAATGAAAAAATATAAAAATTCTGTCGCGCCAGTGCGCACCGTTCCTAGCTGTTCAGGCTCTGTGGGGCCCTGTATGGGCCTTCGAGAATGCAGAGGCAGGTAAGGTTCTGACAGTTCTGATTTTAGCCGGTTGCAGGTATCCCATCAAGAATACTTTATGAAATTAATTTCTCAAATATCAAATGCTGCAAATCTGTGATGTCCCGCTGTCTTTGAATTGAACGACTTGAGAACGGCGGCCATAACGTCAAACCAGCCACTAACCAACCAGCGCCGTCTTTCTAATTAAATATTGTGTTTATCGTTTATCACGTTAAAATGTCATAGACCATGAAGGTGGACAAATCACGATTAATCATAATAGGCCATGGCCATCTTGACCCTCAAACGTATGGTAAATTTCTTCTTAATGGAAAAAGAAATGACATCGTAGAAGAATGTTTTTGGGATTAATGTCGCCCTTGTCGCTGCAAATTGAGGTCAACTGAGGTCATTCGAATATGTTTCCATGACTACTGTAGGGTCGAAATTCTTTCGTCTGCAGTAAGTTGAACTATCATTCAATCATTTCCATCAAATGACAATTAACGCTAGTTTTACTTGACAAGAAATGGCTTGCATCCTTCTGTCCAATCTGCTAACTCTCGTTTGTTTGTTTTATTTTTCTATCTTCTTGACAACGGCAAAGCCTGGTATAATTTTATTTAAATCAATAGAATTTTAACGGGTCGTTGACCATGTCTGTTAAATTGTCCGCAGATGGATGTGGAATTCGAGCCAATACTCAGACTAGAATCGTCGGCGGAGAATTATCTTATCCAGGAAAATGGCCCTGGATGGCTGGTAACTAAATGATATTACATGCAATACATTAGTTCGATTATACTAATTTACTATTGTCGACAGCACTATATCGCTCTAATACAAACCAGTACTGTGCTGGAGCATTGATCTCAGATCGACATGTGCTTACTGCTGCACATTGTGTCAGTGGGTAATGTCCTGGAATCAGTTTTCATACAGTTCTTGTTCTAACATATGTATTATGAAAATCCTAGGGTACATCCATCGAAACTTCACATCCGGTTGGGAGAATTTGACATACCAGGAAGGTTGCCTACCACTACTCCACCAAACAAAAGTTTTAGCGGGACATTGTTCAATGAAAACAGCAGTGCCAACAACCTATTCAGTGTTGAAAAGATAATTGTCCATCAACAGTATGAACCACGTTCGCACTTGCACGACATTGCCATCGTTAGATTAGGTCAAGCCGTCCTATTCAGTCCTGTCATCCAACGTATCTGTCTGCCTCCTCCGTCATTGCCATCACTGGAAGACCGAACAGCTATTGTTGCAGGTCTGCTCAAACTTCTAGATAATAATATAAAATAACATAAACTATTACTTTGTTGTATCGCTCTTACAGGTTGGGGAACAACTGCCTTTCTAGGCACTTCTAGTCCCTCTCTTCGCGAAGTAGAGGTGCCAATTTGGAACAACCAAGCCTGTCTCGAAGCTATTGGAAAAAATGTCTTTAATACAACGCTCTGCGCTGGTGGTCGAATTAAATCGGCTGACGCTTGTCAGGTACGTAGTAACTTCTCACGTTACCTCATCGAATTTCATCACCTACACAGGCTCACTATTAGTGGGCCGGCGCTCTATAAAGGAACACAAAAAAAAAAATCATGAAGCTAATTAATCTCGTCGGAGGAAACGTTTTGATTGCTTCTCTCCTCGAGTAACTTAATCCGCATTTTGTTTACGTCAATTTCGCTGTAAGCGTAGGAGGTCCAATCATATTCTAGAAATAGGAACACACAAAAGAAAAAAAGAAAGGTGGTCACGTTTCACAAGCATTGGGAATTGAATGCATTTACATGTTAAAATCCGTTGGCTTTGTGAGCGCTTAAACTTTCCTGAACTTGCTCTTACCGTTAACTGAACTCGCAATAATTGTCGCTCTTGATCCTGGCTAAGGTATGCTGACTGTTGTGCATGTACTAATCCTTTCCTTATTGTTTCTGGGGAGTGTAGGGCGATAGTGGCGGGCCGTTGATGATGCCCATGGTGGACGATCGATGGGCAGCCATCGGTGTGGTTTCTTGGGGTATCAGATGCGGAGAAACAACGAAACCGGGCCTGTACACTCGAACTAGTAAGTATATATTGCAATCAAATGAATTGGTGTAAAAATTGAACACTCACCTTATTCTATTTTTGCGACGTTGCATCGCACCAGGTCATTACACGGACTGGATCCTATCCACCGTCCAGCGCACGGCGTGATTCATTAAAATGGTGGCTGAAAGAAACGTGAGACGTGTGGACTATCGGATGTCGGAATCTTGCGCGCTTGCCCCACTGACGATGGCCATAAATTCATTATATTCGTATTTAGTGAAGCAGACTCGACCTGTTAATTAAAAGCCAATCACTGTTTGCTATTCGTAAACAAACCAAATGTTCATATCTTTCGTAAATTTGTAGTAACTATGCGTGTGTGTTTCAATATTCTCAGCGCTGCAGGTGGCGGGTTCTACCTCTAAATAAATTCTTTTTAATTTTTTCCTTATTACCTCTTTCCGTTGCATTTTGCGACCTTCACCAGCATGCCGTCGTTTTTTCTTTGTTGTTATTCCTGCCGCTGCAAACGCTTTCCGATCGACTCTGCCATTGCTGAAGGAAAAGCTATTTGTGTGAGCTCCTGCAACACCATCGGTTTTTTTTTCTTTTGGGGCTGAGAAAGCGGTGTTGTGTTGAATCCCTTTTAAGCTCCCAATTTATGGGCCGCTTGGTTTCGACCTCATAAACGTATGTTGTAGGTCCATGTTCTACTGATTGAACCATTTATCTCTCTACTATGACTCTCCCTTCCTCCCCGCAAAGTCAAACGTCTTGGCCCAAACTCCGTCGACACTCTTTTCCTAATATACACAAGCTGGAGCGGGACGATGTATCGGTAAAATGTCAACCTTGGACTCCCTTTGTGGTTTCTCCTACACACCTACTTTTCAGCGATGAAACGGATAGAGAGTTAGTAACACACAAATGCCGTGTTCCTACAAAGAGAAGTGGTTTCTTGTGTACTACGGTGTCACTACAACCGAATTCTTCCAACTTGGCGAAAGATGTGTGGCCCTGTCTTAAAACGCACTTTCTAAACACATTATAACAGAGATGAATGTGTAGAAAGGCTTAGCAAAAGACGCAAACTTGGCAGAAACGATTCAGGTCGTTAACTGCAGCCCCGTATATGTCAATCGCAGTTTATGTTATTGTCATTTCGTTTTTTTTTCTTTCAATCATTTGCGTAGAAAAACATTTGCAACTGTTGAGATCAGACTAATGGACGAACTGCGATTGACAGACTTTGCCGCATTTAACGAATTGTGAAATAGACGGGCATGAAACTGCAAGTGTTCTTCTGGAACAAACAAGAAGGGCGTAGGAGATACGTAAAAGACTGGACGCGGCTGCGTCAACTTACTTGGCTGGGCAAACTGTTATCTAAGAGGGCGGGGGTGCAACAAGTATAAAAAGGTGCGAGGTGTTGCGGTCTGAATACAGTCGACACTTGCCTCTTCTACCTACCAGCTCCGCACACTTACCAGCACCCGTACAGCATCATGTCCAGCAACAGTATCCAGCAGCTTCTCTTTCCTCGTTCCGCATCGTTGACCACTTTGGTTTTTCTGGTGGTGATGGCCGTGCTGGCCGTTTATGCCACTAGCGCACAGGCGGACGGCGATGTCATGGGCGGAGGTGAAGGTGGCGAAATGACGGCCATGGCTGACGCGATCAAATATCTCCAAGGATTGGACAAAGTCTACGGTCAAGCCGCCCGGCCCAGGTACAAACAAATCATAATAATTAGATTTTAAAATGATTATTTCAATTTAGTTTTTTTTACTTTCTTAACATTACATCAATGTTACCTGTGCCTTGTAACGTAGATGTTTATTTAAACTCTTGTCGAAATACAGGTGACGTGTATAAAGTCATCGTTTCCTATCGCATGAATACATTTTTGGTTTTAGCCATTTTCTTTTCCGGATTGACGGCATTTCCAATTGCCGTCCATTGTTTTAACATTGAAACTGTGTTAGCGTATGTTCAGTATCAGGGGCGGTAAGATTGTCCAGTTACTTCAGCTGAAACAACTCGACCGACGCTACGACAACTCACTCGTCCGTCCCAGGTATAGTTACTACATGAACGTACACAACTTTGATTGTGCCCACACAAACACGTTGAACCAGCTCCCGCAGTTCTATAAAAAGAATTGTTATTTCACCGCGGCACCTCCATTTTAAAAAATTAAAAGTAAATTAGCGCAAATACCTGCACACACACACACCATCACAAACGAAGAGGAGGGTCTATCGATTCTCCTTAGCCAAGGTTTTTCTCGCACGCCTTTAAAGATCACATTCTTTCAAAGCTGAACAGTGATTGGCTTCAGCATGAATGCATTTGAGAACGGAGCATGGCCTGTACAGAATGCCCTTTGTTATTCCAACTTTTAACTAAAATTTTCATAATGCTTAACATACGCACCTTGACAGCTTTTGCGAAAGTGTTCTTCACGCCTTGCATTATAAATTGCGATAACTGCAAAGTTTCAACCACTTTTCCATTGCTTTGAAATGTAGATTTGGCAAGCGAGGACGCCTACCATACTTTGATCTGGAGTACTTGCCCGTCCATCCTCAGGTTCTACATGTCCATTGAATTTTTTTTCTAAATTTTGATGTTGACTAACGCCGTTTTTCTCCATTGATTTTGGCAGCACGCCTACTAGGACACGAGGAGGCGTTGATCCACTTGAATAGCCGGGATGATTTCCACTCCATTTTTCCGGCTAGAGGACAAGGCGGTATTTGCTGACAAGTATGAGCAGAAGAAAGAAATCAAACCTGGAAAGACAAAAAAAAGAAATTGACATTGGAAGATTTGATTTGTGGTTGTGTCCATTTCCTCTGTCTGTCTGTCCCTTTTCTCCTTAATATATCATATGATAATTCTCAAATTGATTGAAACTCTCAAACACTTTCGTTACGTGCTGTCGTCTACATTTTGGAGCAATTTGGTGGATGTTTCGACGTTGGTTACTTCACACAACTAATTGCTTCGTATATATTCCTATTTCGTCTTATTCCTGTAAAATGAGTCCATACTCTCCATAGTAGAATATGTATCAACATACCTTGCATACAGTGTGCAGACATACACGCCTCGTTCCAGCATCCTGCCTAATTTTCATCCATTAAAAAAACAATTAGGATGTGCACTGCTCCTTACTCCATCCCGAATTCCCGAGGTATGTCGACATCATCTGCGTAGAAATCTAAAAAATAAAAATGTTTCAGTATTCTCGTACGGTCAGGACAGATATTTTAAGTTCAAATACCTTTTAACTTGGGCTACGCTATAATCCAGATTTCAAAATGCTTCTTCAAAGTCGATCGAGATTATTCTTCTGCACACTTTTTAAATGTCTGTTGATATTCTGTTCAATCCCCATAGCAGTTCCAGGCAAAAGCTTTGAAAAAGCCTTTCTTGAAGCTCCCGTTTTTAGATAAGCCACTCTCGATAAGGTGGACGTTCTCTCACTTTGGGGTACCTATAAGTGATTTTCCATCCAGAAATACTCTGCGTTCTATTATTGAAGTTTAACATTTAATACCTTTTTTGAACGACACGTTGATCAGAAATGCAGGAATCCAAACTCGACAAATGGAACTAATTCTCAAGTACAACTGGAAGCGAGTTGTTGAATGATAGATGAGAAAACAACGGATTTTTGTTCGCGTAATTCAATTTTTGAACAAATGATCCAATGTACGCCATCACTGGAACATCAATAATAGACGGGCAAATGGAACAATCGTAATATTCTTTTTACAATGCACTGAACGTACGATTGTAGGGAAACAGGAATAGACGATTTTTTTACCTTGAATTATCAATGCTACGATTCGAACACAGTAGACCCCGGATTTCGTCTGCATTTAAAAAATAAATTTGAAAACATTAAATATTAGGATGGACAAAAACTGACAAATGTTAAGCTATTATGTTACAAAAAAGAAAGGCACAATTAATTTCCTAAAGAACTGCAAACATATACAACTATACATAGATCTTAAACAGCTTCCAGCAAGGTCAGCACTAAATCTATTTTGTTGAGTTAATAAGAGGTTAGCTAGATGCAGGAGCTGAAAAATTAAATGCTTTCTTCAATGAAAATGAATTACAAGATCCATTACTTACAGCAATGGCTACTCGCTACTTGTTAATCAAGCATGAGCTGAGGAAACATTTAGGGCACTGATTGCATGCCCATAATGTCATCCAGACATGTTGGAAACAAAATGGCTATTATTCATTACAAAGTATACAAACTGCAAAATAGACAACTAGAGACACAGCTTTCTAATACCAACAACTTGCCTTAACCTTTATCACAAAATTGCATTGATAAACATTTCATACCTTACCTTGCGTGAATTACAATCCCTTGTTGATTACGTAAAGCTTTCGGGATGTTGCACATACACGATCCAACAGCCACGTTTTAATTCAACTAGAGCGAGAATTGCACTTGTCATTGCAACAAAACTAAATGGCGTACTGGAAATGAGTAAATGACTCACACCTTTAAAAAAAACAATTGCTAGTCATAAGACGTTGCCATAAATAAAAAGCCGAATATATAACAACTGAAATAAGTGTATTATTAAATCGGTATTTTAAGCGTACAACAATACCAGAATAAAGAGGGACTGTAGCGAAATTTTGTGAAAAAAGTATGAAAAAGGGGTTGATTGGAGAAAGTGCAGAGACACGTAAAATATGGAGAAACGTTTTTCTTCCTTTTATTTGTTTTTGTTACTTTTCATCTATCGCAGGCGTTTTGCAGGTGAATCCGAAAATGGAAAATTTCTTTTTCAAGTCCATCACACAAGCTCACTACCGAAACAAAAAATCCAACTGTTACGATCTTCGTCAAGCATTCCAAAATCGATAGTTTCATGAGTTTTAAAAACAAAGAATTCAACTATAAACGTGGTGTCACAGTGCGCCAAAGAAACACTCAACGAAGCGACGATTCTTCTTTTTGTACCGTCGTGGTATGGCAGTTGAAAAAGGATAGGGTTCCCACAATAAAAGTAAAAGAAAAAAAATTATATAGGCGTCTCCAAAACTACACTTCTACAATAATATTGGAACGCGTCGTCATACAGTTCACGAAAAAAATGTGGGGGAGGGTTCTTGTTGATCCATCGAGGTGGAATGGATCCCCATTATATTGATGGGTGTAATAAAAAATGAAGTATCGAGGACAAGACAAAAAGGCGAAAGAGAATAAGAAAAAAGACAACCATTTTGACTAATCTAATTATTTTTTTTTGTAATTTTTTGACGCAATTTTAAATCTTTTTTTGTAACTTTTTCAACAAGTTAAGGACCGACAACTCACTTAAGAAATGAAATTAGGGCGATGTTTTAATTAAAAAGTTTAGGTGGGCAGGGGCTAATCAAAGAAGTCATTGAATAAACAGCAAATACAGGCCTCGTGCAAGAAGAATAAACACGAGAAAAGAAAGGGGAGTAAGAGCTACTGTGTAAGATGGTGGTGGTAAATGATGCGAACTCTTCTTCTAAACGAATGGTGGCTTTTTTAAAGGCCCCCCTTTTTTCCTTTTCTTCTTGTTAGTCTTTTCACTCGAGACTGCAAGCCAGAAAGAGATTGTTGGAGTTGGCTGGTACAAGTTGATGGCCGGGCGGCAAAATCGAGAAGCCGAGGAACATGAAAGTGCGAATCACATCCGCGCGATCGGCCCTCTCTTTCGACAGAGCCAAAATCACGTGACTGCATTGCAATTCCTCCTCGGCGTACTCGAGAAGCGCCACAAATCCTTCCTTGGAACCGGTTTGGACGAGACGTGATGGGACCTCCAGGTACAGGCGGCCCCTCCACAAAACACCTTCCCAGCGCCAATCTCGAGTGGCTGTCAGTTCCAAAACAAAAGCCAAACGAGTGGGTTGTTGACGCGACGCCTTGATCAATTCTCCTCCCTTTTTTTTTTTTGAAATAATGGAATTAAATTAAACGTTATTGAGTTTTAAATATTAAAAACTTGAATTACAATTTGTTGTTGTTGAATAACTTCCTGGCTGCTGACAGAGAGCTGTTTATTGTTATGATTATTCCCCACACCACCGTGACTGCTGAGGCCCTCTGGCGGTGTCGATCCTACTTGGTTATTAGCGGCGTGGGGCACATCAGGACCACCACCGAGGCCCCACCCCCAGCCTAATTAACCAAACAAACAATACAATTTTAGATTTAAATTTTAATTCTAAACAAACTAGTTCAATCTTACCTCACGACGAATGGCTCGACTGTGGCCAAGGGCGTAACATCAGATGATCCAGACATAGAAACACCTCCCCTCACCTCACTGGACGACCTACGAAAAGAAGAAAAAAGAAAATTCACGTGACACAGATTGCGACATGAACCGACACAGGAGAACAAAAGTGTTTTAACTCATCGGGTGGGACAATCAAGAGTAGAGACATGGCATCGGAAACTCATTCAGTCAACAACTGAAGTGCAAATGCGGGGGGCAACGCACACAAAACCCTTTCCAACCCTAAAAAGATTCCTTGTTTCTTCACATGACGCGCGATCGCATTTGCACAAGAGCCAGGAAATAGGCCCAGTGCCAAGATCGCCATCACGTTAAAAAAGAAAAACTAGGCAAAGAAAACGAGCGACACATTCCTTCATGTTTGTCTCTACTTCTCTGCCTTCCATCTGGCGGCGGCTAAAAATACAAGAAAACGCCCCACCCCTTTTCGATCCGAAATTGCACTTATTCTCTTTGCGTAATCTATCTTGCATCTATGTAAATAATAAAGAAAACGAAATTTCAGTTGCCATGGGGATTGGCCAGTTGTTTTCTGCAGTCGTGACATCACGAAAGTTAGGCGATAGCAACACTATCGATCCGTAGACAAAGTCGTTCGTTCCCATCGACCAATCGATTGCGAAATGAAAAGAAGCCAAAAAATTTGTTTCACATTCTTTTGTGCAATGACATAATTTAAATCTCCTACGTTCCTCATTTTTAATCTTGCAAGTGTAGGACATCACTCGATATCATACACCATATAGTATATGAAATGAGATGCCATCAAGTCTCAATTTCCCGGCCCAATTCCCAAGCTACAAAGATCCATTCGATACGCCGGATACGATATGATGACGCGGGGTTTTGAATATTGCTTTGTCGAAGAAATGCCTTAAAGTTTGGAAACTGTCCAGGTTTCCATCTCAAATGCGCAGTTGGAACACAACACGATTGACGTCGACTCTTATTCCCCAATTGTTATCAACGTTAGCCATACGATCATGTGGAATTACATGCGATTCAAATGACGTCATTAAACGAAAAAAAACCCTTGAACTGGTACGACACGAGCACAAGCGACGACTGCAACGTGATCAAACAAAAGATAAACAAATGAACATTGGACTAGATAACACTAGCTTCTCGCAAAAAAATGCCAACACTGAAATTTCCCTAGCACTCTCACCCCATCGGCTAGAATCTAAACGTACAGAAGATTCTAGAATACTCGAAAAGATCAAACGGCCATTGCAGATGTTGGCAATGCGGCGCTCAGTAGGGCAATACCACATAAATCAGAATTACGAAAAGGGAATAAAAACCGAATCTGCGCAGTGCGAGTCAAGGATGACGTAAGTATTTTTCGCATTAACATGGCCTTTCAATTACTAAAGCAAGTCAATGCCACTTTGTTTGCTAAAAAGTATTTATTACAAAACATCTGCCTTGATCCATAATCGATAAACTCGAGATTAAACGCAAGTGTCAAATGTTTTGTCCTGTTGCTACCCGCTTTGGCACTAGAAACTAGATGAGAAAAAAGGAAGACAAGATGGCCGCTGCCACCCTTCCTTATCCCTTTGCTATGGGCGAACAAAAGAGCAACGGGTACACTTGGTAAACAAAACAAATCACACAGATTAAAAACGTATCTAATAATTTCTGATGACGAAATCAATGTAATAGAGTGAAAATACTTACGAATAAAATGTTAGGGCTGGCATGGCTTCTAATTGATGAGGACTATTGTTGACTTCTCCAATTAACGATAACGCTTCAGAACCGAAAATAATCATACTCACTACTTAACCAAAAAGTTTGTTTGGTTTCACTTATCGAATCGTCGTCTTCTGCTGTTACTTCCAACATAAGGATCCAATTTGGATGGATCCGGCTCAGTGAAATGTTCGTTTAAGACTCATTCTTTTTCTTGACATCCCTGCCTTTTTATAACCTATATCCCAGCCCCTTTCCATATTTGGCGTGCTGCCATCTAGCAACCGTTAGTTCTTCCAGAAACATCACACAATTAAGGATTTCCCTTTATTACGTAGCAGGAAACACCGTTAGTTAATTAAATTTTTAATTCTGCAATAAAGTGTCTTATTTTGAACATAATAGTTCGTACATTTTCCTTTGCTCACATCCATAATTACGTGAGCGAAAGGGAAACAGCTGATTCTAGATGTAAAGTAAACATCAATGTTGCAACGGGAGAAACCACAGCAAATCTCTGCGATATGGAAAGTCTGAACAGCCTTGTTCACCTCGTTTTGTATTTAATAATTTCCCTCGCAACATCCTCTTTTTTTTAACGTCCCCATTATAAAGAAAAATTTGTTCTATTTTAATTCAAATCATCGACTTAAAACAAAGGCCACGATTTTAGGGAAGAAATGGCTTCCTTTAGCACGAGGCCTAAAGTCTGGATGCCTAAATTGCGGATTACAACCCGCAATCCGCGAATTAATATCCAAACTTTAAGTGAGTAAGTCCATAAAAGTTCGATGTCACAAAATTTCCTTGCGGAATTCCTCAAAAGCCATCTTGTTTTGCAAAAATGTTGTCATTAATTATTCATTTTTTGCTATCTTAAGATAGTATTTTCAGGACACAATTTTGTGCTTTCCTCTTTGATTTCGATCTCTACAATGTGATGAAGGTTCTTTATGAACGTACATCCCAGAATGACTGATCACTTTCAAACAATTCCAAGGCATTGTCATTCTGGCAGGAGGGTTTCTTTGTCTTTAGTCTCAATGTCAGCAATCTCCTTTTTACGAGATAATAACATGAATGACAATGGTTTTCTAGCAAGCTTGCTTCGACTTTGCAACAATTCAAAGCCTTAACATACAAAAGATAATTTTTTTGTAAAATACTTAAATTGATAATGTGTGCAATAGATTATACGGCACTAGGAAATACAATAAAAAACGTTCGTCGTCAATTCGTCCACCTGTCATTTTTCTGTGATGAGAAATTCAGAATTCGCAAATTAAATTGTTAATGAGGAAACGAAGAAATCGTCTATAAAAGAAAAACATATTTATAGGAATACTTTGTTATCCGATGTCCCATTTCATGTGAATTTGCAAATCGTCACGTCTTTTATGAAACGTATCAATTATCAACGCTGCCTCCAGCCTGTCGTGGCTCTGCTCCAGCCACTTTGTTTCCTTACAGTATATGAAATGTCTGCAAAACTATTTCAGCAATGGCCTTCCCTTTTCTTTTTCTCAGCGTGCTATTTTGATTCTTCATCACACGTAAGTATGAAAGCCCTGCCCAAACAGACAGTGACGTCAGTGCTTGGAAGCAGCCATGCTTCGTTTGGAAAAAAGATGGCTGGAATGTAAACTATTTTCGAATAAGGAGTTACTTCTTGTCGGCAGCTTAATTGTCTAACAAGTTAATGAAATAGCTCAGATTGACATAGTCACGTTTAAGATTCTGATTTGCAGACGATGCTGTTTGCGTTCGGCTGCTTGACATGTGTTTTGAATGGTGGCCTCATTGTCCCATTCCGATTTAATTTGTTTTTTAAATTTAAATTTTATTAGTTATCCATAGCCATGTTCGTTTGCACCAAATCAAGGGGCTTATTTTTCGGCACATTGGGCTCAGATGTCGGAGCAGAAAGGTAAAAAATTTTGCCAACATACGGCATCGACGAAAATAGCGTCTGATTTTGTTTGCAAACAACATTTCTTGGCAAACGATTTGATCGTTAACGTGCCCGAATTGCTCCACCTAAGATGGTATGATTTAGATGTACAAACAAAGATTCATTTACCTTTTGGTTTGAATAGGTGTATAAGTGTAAAAACAATCCGTACAGATAACAAAATTATAATTGGGCGACTTGATTACTTTCATTGCAAGTTGCTCTATGAATCATTTCATCATGGCTGACAAGGAAAAAGTCAAGGCAGAACTCATCAATCAAAAAATGCAGAAAACAATGAAGGGGAGGAAACAACAAGGAAATTTTTTGGGGAAAAGGAATCAATGGCCACGGGTTTCTCAACATTTCCAGCCCTCCATTCGCCAGGTAACGAATGAACGATGTTTTTCTTCGTAAATGTACAACACAAATGAAATGGGACATTGATTTCGCATTAGTACCTGCTGCACATTCACACAGACACACACATGAAACAAAACAGAAAGAGGCAATTCCATATAGTTTTTTGTACATTACCATTGCACACGAGACTAAATACAAAGTGAGAAGAAAAACAAAAATATGTATACTTTCGAAAAAACAAGGCCAGTCCCATCATTTTAAATTTGGTTGATTTAGTTCATCCATTTGCGACAACTGGGGGCGCCGCAAAGGCACGGAATTTTGTGGTCGTCTTCAATGTCAAACTTGTAGTCGTACGAGAGCTGCAAATGGACAAATTAGAATAAAGTTCGATTCAATAACAGAGAAAAAAAACTCACCTCTTCGCCTCGTGATATTCTGCGACTGGCAAAGATAATGATCCTCAAATCTCTTTCCACTTCGACGGCCTCGGCCACGCAATTCGGCCCGCACGAATGGTTGATGTAGCGAGCCAAACCCCGCAAAGCGTGGCGTCGATGACTCGCTGCTCGTCCAATCTGAACATGTAAATGCCCCGATTGGCCGCCTCGTATCTCTTCTCTCGGCACTCGGCCAATTCGGCACGGATCATTTCGCCAATGTATTCGATCACCATCGTGTGTTTTTCTATGTCCCGGGCGGCGTACAGGCCCAGCCCTTGGATTTTGGAGCGGGCCAGGTAAATGTTGTGACGCCATTCTTGTTTCATCTTCTTGTACTGGGAACTCTTTGAATGAACAAATTGCTTCGAGTAAGGGCCCGGCAAATCCACCATCACCAAACTGCTCGATAGACTGCTGGAATAGCTGCCGCTGCCGCCGGATGAGGACGCAGACGTGCTGGATGATGATCGCGACGTGCCCGTCTGTTTTTAACCAACGAAAAAGCAAAATGTTGAATAAATACAAGTAAAAAGAGAGAAAAAATATATATACCGTTCGCTGGGCGTGAAATCGTTTGACGTGCGTTCGTAATTTAGGCTCAGAACGGGCAGATCCAGTCGGATTGACAGCCAACGGGAGTTCCAGCAACGGGTTCCTTCCGTATTTGAAATTGTAATCGGTCAAAGATTCAATGCCGGGCAAGGACTCGAGCACGCGGACAATGGACGGTTCGGTGAGTCCAAAAAGGTCTTCGCCGTTGAGGAACTGAGGGAAAAGACGGACAACACCTTCCTGTCGTCGCATTTCTTCAATGGCGCCTAGAATTTGTTGCCAAACGCCTTGACACGTCCAATCCTACGCGAAAATTACATCATTTTAAAATCAATCGACGTTAACACAAAAAATTCTCAATTTACCTTGAAGAAAAGGTCGGGCAAATGGGGCCGATCGGGTTCTTGAACAACGACGTTGAATTGCGGCCGTCCTTCGCACTCCTCTATGGAGCAAACGTAACGGCATCGCTTGTGGATCTGTCGGGGCGACCAATAGAACCGCACCACCTGATATCCGATCGGGTAAATGCAATTGGGTGAATGGAAAGCGGCCAACTGGTGCGGCAACAACTGGCCCACCGACAGGAACGTCAACGATCCGACACGCAACAGGTAACTCTGCTCGCCCGCGTCCAGCTGACTGAGCGGGCCGGCCACTCCGCCGCTATGCATGACAGCCGCTACTTGTCGGTTCTCGTCGCGGTTGATGTAGACCCGTCGAAAGACGGACAAGGTCGTCAACTGTTCCTCTTTGATGTCGACCACCGAAGTGGAGCTCGTGCTGGAACATTTGGGCAAGTGCTGAGAGCAGTAGACGGACTTGTTTTTGAGGAAGACGCAACCTTCCTTGACGGCGCATCCGAGATGGAAGACGGACGAGCAGCGCAATTTGAAGCATTTGACACTGGCGCCGTTTCGGCCGCAATGGACGCAAGTTTGGGTGAGACTCTGTTTCAGGGCCGTGTCCACGTTCATCAAAGCGCCGTTGACCATCTCGAAGACCTCTTCGTGCCACAGGGCGCAATTCAAGTGGACCCAACGATCCACGTCGAAATTGAGGAGACGGGCGGGGCCGTCCGAGACCCCGTCGCCTTGACCGTAACAGAACAAACATTGGCGTTTGTCGATGGCCTTGTCGCCCGCTGGCCGGATGCAAATGGCGGCGCGGTACAACATCTCCGTCAGCTCGTTCTCCGTCATCTTCTTGGTGAGACTGCCCGGCTGCTGTTGCTGTTTCTTGGCCAGCTGCTGCTGGAAGCTGGGCGACCAATTGCGATAACGGATGCCTTTCCATTTCGGGGGGACGGGAGCGGTTGGAGCAAGAGACTGGACGGCTTGAACTGGAACGCCAACGGCGGCGGCAGCGGCCGCGGCCGCTACGACACTCGCCGCAGCCGCGCTGGCCGCCGTGTGACTGTGACTGGACACACCAGAATCGTGCACCTGTCCTTGGCCGCTGCTACTGATGTGCGCCACAACGGCATTGGCCTCTTTGGCTTCGATGGCTGACGGCCGGGCGTTGTGGGCCACGGCGAATTGAACAAAACAAGCCGAACTGCAGAAATGGTAATCCTCTTCCTCTCCGTCGGGATCGTTTGGATCTGCAGCCGTCGGCGTCAATTTCTTGGGGTCGGCGCTGCTGTCAAGGCCGGCCGAAAAGAGCTGGGCTTTTTTGGTGATCTTGTTGCTGTTGCCCAAAATGACGACGTCGCAATGGCGACAGAACTTGGCTGTTCCGTTCAGGATCGATTGGATATCGACCGGCGCTCCTTCCTTTCCGTCTTTGCCTTTGAACCGATAGAGGCCGAGACGTTGCGACGGACCAGGCGGGCCACCTCCACCACCGGGGGCACTGGCATTGGGCCGTTCGACGATGCGATAATCAGTGGGAGGTGGAACTCGCAACAGAGCGGCTAATCGACACAGGACTTGATTGACATCTTCGGCCGCGGACGCGTTCAACGTCAACGTCACCGTCACGTTGGTGCTGTCCCGCAGCGGAAGGCCGGACCCACCGGCCAGACCAAAGGCCGAAGCAGCGAAACTGCTCGTTTTTCCCGACTGGATGCTCGGTTGGTTCTCCGTGTCCAGGCAAATGAGTTCCTTCTTCAACGGTGTAGGTTGAGGAGCTGAAACTGGGACGGGCGGTTGGGCCGCCGCAACTTGAGCTGGAGGCGTCGGACGGATGGGCACGGGGGCGCATATGATGGGAATATCGGGCGAATTGCAATAACTGCTGCGCCTGGACGACGAGTCTTCCGGACTTTTGCAGTTCTGCTGTCTGTCCGTCGCCGAATCCATGGCCAAATCGATGAACCGCAGGCCGGGAAAACGGACGATGGGTTCCGGCATGACGCATTCGGGCGACGACGAACTGACCACCGTGTCCGGCGTGTCGGCTCCGTCACCTCTGCCACCAGCGTTGTTGCCGCTTTCCAGCAAAATGGAACAGCTGGAACTGCTGCGGCTGTTTCGCGATGGATAATCGTCGTGATGACGGGACGACGGATCCCAGCGCGGCCAAGCGAATTCTTGATGGTAGAAACCTCTTTGATTGCTGTTGTTGTTGTTGTTCGCAATGGATGGGGCGAGCGGGGCAACGTTGGCTGCCGGTGCAGGCACCGGTTCAATATCGCCAAACGGACGGGTGTTGTAATAATCGGAGACGCCCGGCAGGTAGGCAGATCCATACGATCCTTTTAGCAACCCGTTGCGATCGATTTTGGCCGCTCCGCTCGAGTAGTTGTGGCCTTGGATCCTGGAGGCGAAGGGCGTCAGGTCACCGGCGCCAAAGACGGACGTCCCCGTCGAAGAGACGCAACCTCGTCCTAGTTGAGGCTCTTGGACGGTCAGCGGCGGCAAAGCCGTGCGGATTTGGGTCATGACGGACTCGATAAAGGCGTCGTAATCAACAATCTCCTCGTATTTCGAGCCTTTGCGGCTTCTCTTTTTGGCCGATGGATTGGGCGTCAACGGGACAGCCACGCTGCTGGACGATCCGGTTGGAGTGACGGGAGCCGATCCAGCGGCACTGACATTGGCCGAATGACCCCCGACAGCCACTGGCGCCACGGTGGCTGCCATTGTTGCAGATGTTGTTGAATTGTTGTTCAACGCATTGGCGGCCGGAACCGTAACGCCCAAGACGTTCATTCCAGCTGCGTTTGCGGATGAGTCTGGTTTATTATTAGCGACGCTTTGCCTCCGCTTCTGTTGATATTGGCGTCGCTTCATTTTGCGGATTTCCTCGCTCGTCGCGGTAGATGTCGTCGTTGTTGTTGTTGCTGTTAAAGAGGTAGTGGTCGTCTGCAATCGGTTGGCAGGTTGTTGTTCCATCTCTGACGTAGACAAGGCGGTGACGGAATCCATGGAATGTTCGCTTTCCTCTTGTTCGACTTTGATTCCGGCGGTGGCCGATAGAGCCGCCTGTTCGCCCAGTACCACCACTTCCTGTTTCACAACGACCACCTGTCGCTGCTGCTGCTGCTGCTGCTGCTGCTGCTGCTGTTGTTGTTGTTGTTGTTGTGGGACAGTGGGAGCTCTGACCATCACACCGGCCGGCCGGGATGGGTTCGGCTGCTGTTGATTGGGCGTTGGCGGCTGTGGGACGCGAGAAACCATCTGTGCCATTTGAGACGGTGGAATTTGAGCGACGGCCAACGAAGATGGTGTGATGGGTTGGGCCAGCTGGGAAGCCAACGATGTGGCAGCCCCAAAAAGCGAACGCGATGTGGAAGATGTGGGTGCTGTCGTTCCCTGAGACGAACTAACTGGAACGCTGCCCATTCCGTAATTGGTCGCTGAGCTGGACGACGAGACGGGCACTTTGCTCGGTGTCAACGGTTTGGCCAGTAGGCCCATCAAGGAGGTCGGCTTCGTTGAGCTATTGGCCGCCGTCGTCGTTGTCGACGCATTGCTAGTCGTCGAAGAAACGCTGGACGCGGATGACGACGTCAAGACGGACGAAGTCGCAGCAGCAGATGAGGCGGCCGCTGCGGCCGCCGCCGCCGCAGCCGCAGATCCTTGCAACAGCTGCTTCAATAAAGCGTTCTAAAATAAAATTCGTTGTAATAGGCAATTTAAGATAACGTCAACTAAAAACAAAATGAATTCACCTGTTGTTGTTGCTGGACCAAAAGCGGATTGCTTTCTTCGGCAGGTGCAGATTCTGACGGAGTTGCCGTAACTTGATCCTCGTCCCCCTTCTCCTGTTTCACGACAACCTGTTGTTGCGCTGGAGGCGCCAATTTCTGCTGATTTAAAGGCGTCGGATGCGGCGCAGACGTCGGGTTCAATGTCAATGTGGGTAGAGGTCGTTGACCGACGTTCAGAGGCGATGACAAACGATTGCCGACAGGAGCTCGGACGAGAATCGACGTCGGGACAGAAACCGTCCGCACTGACGTCATCGGAGCGGACGCCATCATCGGCGGAGGCGGGTGAGACTGAGTGACGGCAGAAGCGGGCAATGCGTTCGTGATTGGAACAGCTGACAAGGTCACGGTCGTGACCGTTGTCGTGCCCGTCGAACTCGACGACTTTGGTATGAGCGTCTTCAATGAGACTTTCGACGCCAACGTGACGGCCACTGGAACAGAGACCGTAGGAACAACTGCGACGGAAGATGGCAGCACCGTCGATACTGGCGGAGGAACTAACAGGACAGGTGTTTCAACCGGAGGCGCTTCCTGTTTTACCTCCGGCGCTTCTCGATTCACGTCCTCCCGCCCATCACCAGCGGGAGCCTTTGGTTCATCTGCACTGGGCACTGCTGGATCTGCCATTGGTGTGACACTCTGGCCGGCTTCAACGGATGACTCTGCAGGTATATTATCTGATGTGGTTGATGGAGCAACTGTTGCAGCAGTTTCATCCGGACGAGGATCTAGCGGTGGAGTCAGAGTGACAACCTGAACGGCATTCATCAAAAGATCAGCAGATCCTTCCACGTTCGCTGCACTGGCCTCAGATAACTTGGACGTTGTGTTGTCCGTCCTCTCTTCTGATTGAATTGGGCACGGAATTCGTTTCATTTCAGCCTCTTCCGTCTTTTCTGTTTGCAACATTCCAACAGTTTCTACATGTCCTTCCGGCCGCATCTCTCCTGGCGTCTGTTCTTCCGGTTTGATCACCTCGTCGATGGCCGGCACGGCAACATTCGCTTCGGCAGTGGAAGACGATGGATCCATCGACGTCTCCGAAACGACTGGCTCTTTAATCTCATTAAGTTGAGGTGTTTCAACCTGTTCTGCAATGGCCTCTGCGGAAGCGCCGGTGGAATTCACGTTGACTGCCTGTTGCGTCTTTTCTGCTTCCGGAACAACAGGGAGTGGATGAGGAGAGAGCGGCCCATCCGTCCCACCTCCTTTCAATCCAATTTTAGGGAAACCAAACGAATCGTATTCCAACCAGCAAGGCGCTACGTTCATGGAACTCAGTCCTCCACCTCCACCGGAAGAAGGATCAGACGAATCGCCTGTCTGATTTGCTGGCGCAGGTTGTTGCGGTTGAGGTGCCGGGCTCTGAAGAGGAGACGGGGCAACGCTTCCGCCGGACGAATCAACCGACAACTGTTGTTGGAGGGTGACCGGTGTTCCAGGGCCTCGTGGTCTCATGGCCGGATTGTAGTTGCTGTTGCTTCCGCCGTAAACCTGTTGCTGCATGGGCTGGTGATGCTGTTGTTGCTGCTGGATGTTGTACTGCTGTTGTTGCATTGGTTGTCCATTGTTGCCATACGCCTGTTGCTGTGGCTGGAAATGCCCTTGTTGTTGTTGTTGCTGTTGCTGGTGGCTCAACTGGCCCTGAACAGCTTGTTGATGCATCTGATGCTGCGCAGGTGGTTGCTGTTGTTGCATTTGTTGTTGTTGTTGCATGTTAAACTGTTGTTGTTGCTGCATCATCTGCTGTTGTCTCTGCATTTGCATTTGTTGTTGCTGCGCCTGCTGCTGATTGACTTTCATCGGCTGCTGTTGTTGCATGGTCTGCATGTTGGGTTGCATCGGCGCGTGTTGTTGTTGTTGAATCTGGGCCGCCTGGTGCTGCAGCGCCGACGCCATGGGGAAACGTTGCCGGATCATCATCACCGGCTCACCTCCCGATACCTGCACTTGGCCGCCTTGCTGTTGTTGAACAACATTTGCAGGCCTAACGAAACGCTGCTGATTCACCATTTGTTGCTGTTGGCCGGGTTGTTGCATCACCTTTTAAATGAACGTTTACATTAGAAAAATTTAACAACAACTAATAATCATTTTCCAGCAAAACCATACCATGTGCTGCTGTTGTTGCATGTTCCCGGCAGGCCTTTGCATCATCACTTGGCCAGGCCCGCCTTGTTGTTGCATCTGTTGATGTTGGTGTTGTTGCTGCATCATCTGATCGACATACTGCTGTTGTTGTTGAATCGGCTGACGGATCATAATGCCCGGACCTGGATGTCCCATCATCCGAACACCACCACCTGCCACGTTCTGTTGCGCATTTTGCATCTGTTGTTGTTGTTGTTGTTGCTGCTGCGGAGAAGGTAAGCGGGGAGGGTGGGACTGCGGGGAGGTCAAACGCATCGCCATTCCACCTGGGCCTTGTCCAGCGACGTTCGGATTATGTCCAGGTTGTCCCATTACGCCCACAGGCTGCGGGGAAGCCATCGGTCCGGGACTGAACGGGCTGTTGAGGGCCACGACGTCATTGTTCTCCGAATGTTGAGACAGAGGTGTTCCAACTTGTTGCTGGCCCATGCCTCGAGGCGACGAAGAAGACATTTGCATTTGAACTTGTTGACTGACTGGCCCCCCAGCGTTGCCAACAGACGCCGTGTGAGGTGAAGGCATAGGACTTGGTTGTTGCTGTTGTTGTTGCCCAGCTCCGCCGGGAGTCATGGGGCCGGGCGTCATAGGGCCCCCGCCACCAATGGACCCGTGAGGTGAATGGCTCATCATCAATGACGGTGAGGGCGACGGTGCCGGCATTGGACGCTGCTGCTGCTGTTGTTGTTGTTGCTGTCCTTGTCCAGCAACCCTACCGGGCATTTGCATCTGAGGACTGGGAGACGGTTGGGGCGTCGTCATCATTTGCGCTGGACTAGCCACTTGGTGAATCATTCGGGGACTCTGAACTGGTCCACCACTGCTCGACGCAGCCACTTGGGGGCTGGACGGACACATGGGCGAGCCATGAGGGTGCTGCTGCTGCTGCTGCTGCTGTTGCTGTTGTTGTTGTTGCTGCTGTTGTTGTTGTTGCCGGATTTGTTGAAACTGGGGTTGCTGGCCAACAACAATGTTGCGGTTGGGTTGCATCATCATCTGCTGTCCGGGCTGTTGCATTCCTTGTACCATGTGCGGATGATTTTGCTGGTGCTGCTGGGCAGGATGAGGCGAGGGAGTATTAGGTCCTCCAAGATGTTGCTGTTGCGGGCTCATCATGACCATCATGTTGTTGTTACCCGGCTGTTGTTGTTGCTGCATCATCTGACCGTGCATCTGAGGGTGCACCTGTTGTTGCGGGGTCATGGGCGGACGCAAAGGACCCGTCATGCCCATATGGCCCACGGGCGAGAGGAGCGGATGAGGCGATTGGGGAGTACCCGATCTGCCACCAACCACCATACCTCCCCCACCCCTAGGACTGGCTTGCTGTGGATGTTGCTGCTGGCCTTGTTGCTGAATCTGCAACTGCAACTGTTGCGGCTGGCCAAACGTGGCGAAATTGCCCGATCCATCGGGTACGGCCAGAGGCGACGGTGGGGCAGGAAGTTGTTGCTGGCCTTGCTGGGCAGCTCCGGCCGCGCCGACAACCCCTTGCCGCTTTTGTTGTTTGTTGCGATAGTCTTGAAACAGCATGGTGTGCTGCCTGGCCTGTCGACGGACCTGGTCCAGCTGTTTCTGCAGGCCTTGCTGTTCGGTTGTAATGCGGTCGAGTTCACCCGCATCCGCGTCGTTCAGTTCTTGATTGTTTTTACGCAACTGTCTCTGTCGGCTGTTGAGCGACTTGCGCTGTTTCCTCAGCTTACTCACTTCCGTTTCGTAATAGACTTGGTGTTGGCGGATCTGCAACCAGACGGACAGAAAATGAGGTTTTAATTATACGGTGGTAAATTTTAAAATATTAAATTAAGACATACGAGATGCTGTTGCTGGACAAGCCATTGATCGTAGGCCAGTTGCTGTTGTCGTTCCGCTTCGTTGGTAACATTCTCCGACGGAGCGGCCATGGCCGCAAGCAGAGGAGGAGGTAATGGGGGCCGGGCCGTCGGCGTAGAGGCATTCGATTGGGATTGCAAGAGGGCCGGATGGAGTCCTGGATCAGCTGGAGGGATCGAGGCTGCGCCAGGTGATCGTTGTTGATGGACGTGCCATTGCTGTTGCTGCTGTTGTTGCTGAATAGGCGGTCCAGCACGGATGAATGGTTGTTGTTGCTGGTTGACCATGTGCGGATGGACCGATTGGAAATTACCCTGTGGCCTGTGCATCTGCATTCCTTGTTGCATTTGCTGATGTTGAACGACATTGGGAGCGTGAGGATGCTGGAAAATTTGTTGTTGTTGTTGATGTTGCGGGTGCTGGACTTGACCCGGATGGATGTGAATGTGCTGTTGGTGCTGCTGCTGCTGGTGCAGGTGATGCTGTTGCTGCTGTTGATGTTGTTGCGGCTGTTGCATGAGATGAGGATGAACGGAAGCTGGAGGCGATAGCGAGACGGACGGACCGCCGGCCAGCACATCTGCTTTCAATTTCTCAAAATCCGTATCGGAGAGGAAGGGTTTCTCGGGCGTGGTTCCGATGGGAGCCGAACCGATTCCCGTTCCAAATGGCATTCCGCCACCTACTGGCGATTGTTGTTGTTGGTGGTGTTGTTGCTGTTGTTGTTGGTGTTGCATGTGCTGCCTCTGCAATTCCCGCTTTTCCTGTTCCAGCAAGTCTTCCAGCAAAAGGGGCTGTTCCTGCTAAGACAATAATAATTGGCGTATTGGACAGATATGCAAATTGAGTAGGACACGACGCCGAGACGAAAGAAAACGGACAACTAAAAATAAACAAAAAGGTCGAAACCAGAAGACGGAAGAGAAGGACACAGCCAGACAGCAAAGCCAAAGATATGGGGCTCCTCACCTGTAGGAGCAACGATCGTCTTTGTTGTTGTTGTTGTTGCAGTTGCTGATGGTGGTGAAAGCCCGCCGGAAGAGAAGGAGGAGCTGGCGAAGGTGGAGGAAGAGATGGAGGAGGAGGAGGAGGAGGTGAGACCAAATAGACGGGACTGCTTATTCCATTAGGAGAACAACCATGGACAACAACGCCGCCATTACCGACACCGGGACGGACCATACAACCGTAGCCCAGCTGTAGGACGCACAACAAGGATCGCGGAAAGAAAGGAAAGAAAGGGGGAAGACGGAAATTGAAGGATTTCTTATTCTTCCTTAACCCTTTTTCAGAAAGATGAAACAAAAACAATTGAACTAACCTGTGCGCTTGAAGGAGCTCTAGGCGTCCCTGGATAAGGAGGCGGTGGGCCACGATAAGGCGGCGGAGGCTGAGCGGCTTGTTGCGGATAACCTGAAACGCCAGCGAACGGTTGTTGTTGCGGCTGCTGTTGTTGTTGCATTCCTGGTCCTGGTGGGCCGACTGACTCGGGCAAGTGATGTCGATGAAGCTGGACATTCTGTTGTTGTTGCTCGGCTTCAGCTTTCAATTGTTGCTGCTTCTTCTGTTCCGTCAGTTCGAGCAATTTGGCCTGGAACTCGTTCATATCTTGCGCCACTTTGGCCGCTTTCTCTTCCTCCTCCTTCTTGCGACGGGACAACTCGTCGGGGGTCAGCTGCTCCTCGTTTGATACTCGTTGACTAGGGGTCCCCTCATCTCCAGTCGTGGCCGTCGATGTCCCGTCCAGTTCACCTGGATCGGCGTACTCCAATATGTTGAAATCGCTGGGACTGTCGCTGCCAGCGCCACCGTTGGCAGCCGAGGAGGAGGATCGATGGCCTGGATGATCGTCCTGTCCTCCCCCTCCGCCCATGACGTCGTCCATGGCGTCGTGCAGTTCGGGATCGGCGTACTCGAGAATGTTGAAGTCGTTGCCCAGGCCGAGCAGCTCGTCGTCGTCGACGCAACCCAGGCCCAGATCACCAAAGTCGTCATCAGCTGGATCGTGTTGTTGATGATGGAGGTTGTGAGTCTGGGACTCGGTGGCGGCCAAAACGGCCACGGCGCACGGCGTCGGTGGCTCTTCGTGAATGATTTCAGCTTTCATCGGTTGTTGTTGCTGCTGCTGGATGAGCGGCTGTTGTTGTTGTTGTTGGGTCTGCATGTGTTGAGGCGTTTGTTGTTGCATCGCCATAGGATGGACATTGGGCTGCAGCGGTTGTTGTTGCATGACAGGACCTGGGTACATTGGCCGTATGCCCCCAGCGTGTACGTGTTGTTGCATTTCTTGCTGTTGTTGTGGATGAAGTTGTTGCTGGTGAACTGGGCCAACAGGACGTTGCATTTGTTGCTGTTGCTGATGCTGTTGTTGTTGTTGCTGCATCATCATCATTCGCATTCGGGGATCGGCTAAATGACCCTGGACAAGGTGTTGTTGCTGAGGTGGAGCAACTACTTGAATGGGTTGACGGAATTCGGTTGAACCGGGTTGGAATCCCCGTGGCCGAACTTGTTGTTGCTGCATTTGCATTTGCATGTGCTGTTGTTGCTGTGGAGACATCATGCGAAGAGGTCCCTGCATTGGTTGTTGCTGTTGTTGCAAGACTGGCCCCTGGGCGGCGGCTCCATTCGGTCCAGTGGCAGCTGGAGGCAGCGGGTAGCGGAATTGGGGCCTTTGTTGTTGTTGTTGTTGCATGGCAAAATGTTGTTGTTGCGCGTTGGCTGCATTATGAAGGATGCCGTCGTCTTCTCTTTTGATGCTCTCTGACTTGATGAAATGCGGCGGTTGTTGGCGATGTTGTTGCTGTTGTTGCGGCTGCAAATGTTGCCGTTGAAGCAAATCGCGAAGTTGGGGCCGCGACGGATCGACAACACCACCAGCAGTGGAAGGATCAACGACTTCTGCTCCATCTGGCGCGACGGCCATAGCAGGTGTCGCAATTGATGGTTGTTGCTGCACCGGGGGTGCATTTCCCGGGCCGCGGAGCATAAACACTTGGCCGGCTGGCCCATTGACGGGTTCGCCGGGCGCTCGGACGCGCGACACTTGAATCGGGGTGGCGAAACTACCTCCCATTTGCTGTTGGTTGGGCATAGCAGGTTGTTGTTGTTGCTGCTGGGCGAGTGCTTCCGGTTGCCCCGGTGGTATAGGACCGGTAGGGACCGGGACGTGGCCGCCAAGAGCAACAATCTGAGCTCCATTGGCCAATTGCTGCTGTTGTTGTTGTTGTTGCCTCTGCGCTTGCAGCTGTTTCCACTGTCGCTCCTGTTCCGTCTCGACAACTCCACGACGAGGGACGGCCATGACCGGTTTCTCCATTTCCTTTGCAAAACAAACACCACAAAAAAGAAAAACGTTAAAATTGAATGGGACCAACTAAAAAATCAAATTTAAAAAAATCCAAACTAGAAACCAAAAAAAAACAACGACGTAAACAACAACAATCGGTCGATGGGTCCTTTTAAATATTCAAACCATAAAAGAAAAATGAAAAGGAGTCCATCCACGATGTCGATAGAAGAAAATAAATCAGAACAAATCATTTCCGGATAAAAAAACAACAACACAAACCGCCGATGAACACGTCCGGAATAATTCTGAACAATAGGAAGATGATGACGAAAGACATGCATCGATGGATCAATTGCTCCACTCATGCGGATGCGAAGCAGAAAGCAAGTTTTTAAAAAACAAAACAATAAGTTGAGAAAAAAACCGAAAAAACGAAATCATAAAGGGGATCCGACAAAAATCCATCGAGAGGTCATTCCAAAACATCCGCATTCCACAGGAATTGCATGGATTCATATAGGCCTACGAAATGATTTGATTATACTGATCCCATTACAGCTGGAAGGTGTCGATGAAGCTGCTGTTGAAGTGCCGCTGGATGATGGGCAAGGTAATGTTGAGGTAGATGTAGGTGGGCCTGCTGTAGTAATGCGGCACCGGAACTAGGGCCGGCAGAGGTCAGATTCGGATGCTGAGTGCTGTTACTTGGGGCGTTGCCGATAGATGGAAGAGTCCGCATAATCTCTGACGGCGTTAGGACGCGAATGCCGTGCAATTCAACGCTACTCCCGCTGACGGCCGTCCGGCCAATGGGCGCATCTTCCTTCTCCACGGCCGTCTCTTCTTCAGCCAATTGCATCGACGATGACTTTGTTATGGCTGTCGTCGTGACTGTCGTCGACGATGAGCTGAAACAGCAACTCATCGGAGCCATCGAATCGGCTACCGTCACAACGGCCACGGGAGGGGCCCGTTGGCCGCCGTTCAGCGATGCACACCCGGCCAACTGTTCACTGGAACCGTTGGACGAGTTGGATGGCGATGGCAATTCGGCCCCAGATGGACCAGGTGATGCAGAAGACGAAGACGAAATGTTGCGTTGCAGCGTCGGTGTTGCAGCATCGCCGACCGATTGCTGGGCAGACGGGCAAAGGGAAAGGAAAAAAAACCCCGACCGACAGGTAAAAGAGACGGACACGTTTGAGAGTGAATGTGTTTAACAGGTGGACGATCCCATTGTCGCGATGGATCAACACAAACCCAACCCAATACATTTTTGGATTTGCTTTTGAAATTGTGCGGAATGGAACGTGAATGATCTCAACCGACGCACACACAAATTGATGCACAACCGCTGGTGTAGTATAATTAGTACATAATTGATTAGCCATCGGCCTTACCTGCTGAGTTTGTTGTTGATGGTGCGTCTTTTGGAGACGGACAGCAGCCCGGTTTTCGCGCGCTTTTTGGAGGAACGGCGCCTTCTTATCGGCCGGCAAGGAACGCCAGATTTTAGCGATCTGTTTCCACCTCTCCGTCCAAGCTAAGGTGAATTACAATTAAATTTTCAATTAAATTAACTCAAAAATGCATTGATTGGCTTACCGGGGAAGTCTCGTTTCAACTCGGGGTGATTGGTGTTGGCAAAAAGGACGGCCGAAATGGTGGCGGACAAGCCCAACGCTTCGTCCGCCTCCCATTTGAGCGCATTCCTCTGATTGGCCGTCGCCCCTGGGCCGCCGCCATCTCGGTCTTGAAGATCACCGGAACCTCCATGAGGATCGCCGCCCGCCATGCCTACATTACTACCCGATGAAGACGGCCAGGGGCTTGGTGGAGGTTCAGAGAAGGCTGGACTAAACCCAGGACTGGAACTGTATTCAGAAAAGTAGGGAGAGCAAGGCGGGGGTAGTTGCGGTTGTTGCGCTTGGATGTTGGTATTGGGCGAGGCCGTCCCTTGCTGGGAATGCTGTTGGGACAAAGCTCTGACTAGAGCTGCTGGACCACCGGTGGCAACCGGAGGCATCAAGGCACCTGTACTGTTGTTGTTGCTATTGAGACCCGCAGACATGGAATGTTGTTCTTGTTGTTGTTGCTGCTGCTGCTGCTGGACTGGGGCCATCTGAGAAAAGTCTGCCGATTGCGATTCTTGCGATTCGTCCGTCAAAACTCCCTTGAAAATGTCTTCGACATCCTTGCTGTCCATGTTGGGCAAGCCGCCGACTTCGATCGTCTCCAGATTGAGGTGGTCGTTCAACAAAATGTCGGACAACTCGTCGTTCGGATGCGACTGTTGCAGCTGACTGGACACTTGCGCATGTCTCGGAGAGTCTTCCTCCAATTCCAGCGGGTGATGATGTTCGGAATGGACGCTGTCATCAACACTGCATCCGACATCGGTTTCCTTCATGATGGAGTCCACCAGGTCGTCTGAATCGGCCAGCAAATCGCCGGCCAGAGGTAAAATATCTTTCAGGGCTTCCTCTTCTTCCTCCTCGTCATTATCGGCTGGAACGTCCAGCGGATCTTCATTCACTTCAGGTTTGACGGCAGCGTTGACTTGGCTGGGTGGGGCCGGCCGCCCAACGCCGACCGCAGCCGTGGCCGCTTGAACAGTAGGGAAAACATCAGACGGTCGCCTGGCCTGGATCTGCGCGGATGGCTGGACTGACGTGACGGCATTTGTGGGTTGCTGTGGCACCGGTCCGGCAACCGGGGTAGATCGCCTCTCCAAATCGGCCACTTCTTCCTTGGACAGGTAAATGATGGATGGGTTTTTGACGGCTGGAATGGCGACGTCGTCTGTCGGCTCAGAGTCGCTTCCGCTGGCCCTGGCCGCTTGCGAATCATTGGCCGACATCGAGTCGCTCAGGAAGGAATTGGAATTGCTGTTGCTCGGTTTGACGAGGAGATCACGGCCGAAAAAGGCTTCTTGTAAATAGGCTGGATACGTTTCGGCCAGCTTGTTTTTGGCCTTTCGCCTTTGCGGCTTCCGTTTCGGTTTGTTGCCCGCCTCGGCTGCCGCCAGATCGATCGCTGCAGCCACGAGTGCCGCTGTCGTTGACTGCGTCTGCGATGGCGTCGCGCCCACGTCTTTCAGCTGCTGCAGCGTCACTTCCGCCGTATTGTAATTATCCATGGCGTCTTCTTCCTTGTCTTTGACGCGGGCCCACGGCCGCCGCACTTGGAACCCGCCAATGCCCAGCTTCTGCAGGTTCCGTTGGCGCTTCTTCCGCAAAATCAGCGCCCCGTTGTCACCGTGCACGATGGCATAGCCTTCAGGTACGTCGGGCATTCGCCCATCTTCCCGCGGCGTCAACACAGTGCCGTCCTTGAAGAGCGGATCGAGTCCGTCTGGGCCGTCAGCCTGAGCCTCGTCCGCAGCGTCGGATTCGAGTGATTTCTTGTTGCGACATCGGCGGCGTGGCTGGTCCAGCTGCAACGATCGCAAGTGGTTCATTCCGCCTTCCGACAACGACACGCCGTCGACTAGGAACTGGCCGGATGCCGACGATTTGGGCCGGACGTTGTTGGAGGATGACCCATTCACCAATGACCCGGCCGATTCCTGGATGCCAGGAACGGGACTAGGTGGCGGACTGGCTGACGATGATTGCCTGTTTTGCCGACTGCCAGCCTGGCTAGAAGAGGCTTGTGCTGGGATCGACGAAGGCGGGGCTAAGGCCAGCGCAACGGCAGAGGCATTGGAGGGGTGCAGATGTGGCGGTTGCTGATCGGCCGGACGGCACAGCATGCAAGTGTATCCGTCCTCTGCGCAGAATTCCGCCTCTCGCTCGTTGCGGATGAGGTCGCAGGCGGCGTGGAGCCATTGGGAGCATTGCTGGCACTGAATAATAAGCTCGCCTTCGTTGTACGACGAGGAACACGACGGGCACTGGCGCATGGAGGCGCAGGGTCCGCAGAGGGAGCCGTTCGCCTGGTGAGTCCAACTGGCGTTGATGCCCGGCTCGTTGGACCCGCAAACTTGGCAGACGGCACACCATTTGCACTTCCAATTGCCCTGCGGAACGTAGTCCAGCGGTGGCTCCATGCAATAAATGTGGTAGGATATGTCACACTCGTCGCATAGCAACAGCCGGGCCTCGTCATGTCGTTCGCCACAGCCCTCGCAAACCGTACTATAAAATCATGAATGGCTTCATTAAATACTTCACTTCTTTGAAAATAAGATAAATGAACGGGGACTCACCAGTCCAGGCAACGCCATCCCTTTTGTAAAATGACTTTGGTGACCTTGACGTTGGCACAGAACGGATGATAACACTGCATAGAGAATAAAGAATGAAATTTTTAGATTAAACACGTCAGATTATGTGAAATTACCTGGCCGCATTGGGCACAAGAAATGAGGCGACCTTCCTGGTCCAGGCCAAAAGAGCCGCACATGGCGCAGGCGTCTTGTTCCACTACGAAACTGTCGGTGGACGAACAGAGGATCAACTTGTTTTCCAAACAGGGTTCTCCTTCGACGCCAGTTCCAACCGCCGTCGAGACGTTGACTGTTCCAGCTGTGCCACCCCCTGTGCTGCCACTTCCGCTACCCGTTCCATCTGCTGGTCGTTGTAGCCCTACTCCTGGAGCGCCGAACACGCCCCTCATCTTTGGTTTGGGTCCTCTTTTACGTCCGAAATCAGCCATCTTGTTGGCCTTTCGGTTATAGGCAGCGCTACCCCCACTGCTGGATCCAGCAGCTCCGAAGGATGATGCTTTACCCGATCCTTTCGGCCGCCCACCGGCTCCTCCACCTCCTCCACTAGCCGAAGCCGTTCCAGCCATTCGTTTTCGCGCAATTTTGCCAGCAGATTGTTGGGATGCCATGACCTTCTGTCCAGCTCGAACGGCTAAAGGCTTCGTCTCTTCCGTTTGCTGTTGTTGCAAAACTTCATCCACGAAAACTGGGGTGCCGGGCGCGTCGACATCAAACAACGGAGGCTGTTGCATCAACTGTTGGGATTGCTCTTGACCAACCGACCCAGGATTGGCATCTGACGATGTGGCATCGATGTCCATACTCGGTTTTGGATTCGGTATCGGAGACGACACCTTGCACGGAGGACAGAGGTACTCGTAATCCGGATTCATGTCTTTTTTGCGCTGGACAAGCCCCCGATCAGCTTCCGCATCGCATCCGGAATGGACATATTTCCGACACCGTTGACACTGGCTCATCTCTCGCTGGGAATGGCGATACGCCTTACCGCACCTGTTTAACCATAAAAATCGAATTAATAAAATGGAAAATTGGTGTTCCACAATGTGACTAACAATGGACAACAGACGCCCTTATTTCTCTGCTGGTAGCAGGAATCGCAGACGGTGAAACAGGCATGCCAACGGGAAGAAGGACCTGATCCGGGTGTTCTCGATCCGCAATCGCCACAAACGCGACAGTTTTTGCACTTCCAGCCCAGTTTCGGAATGTTGGAAATTAATGGCCTTTTTTGAAAAAAAAATATTTAAATTCAAGAAATATGAAAATTTTCGAGAGAGGAATAAAATGATTTACCGGACGCAGGACGGATGATAATTCTTGTCGCAGGTGTCACAAACGAGCATCTTGGTACGATCAGTCACAGCCTCGGTTCCAGTTCCTTGTTGCGTCGCCGGAGTCCTGCAGGTGATGCAAACCTTGCACTCGTTACACTGCCAAGCCGTTCGCACGCCTGGGCCTACCCCCAGCCCAACGCATGAGCCGTGGTAGTGTTTGCCGCAAGTGACGCAAAATAGCTAACCCAACAAAGCCCAAAGTCACAGTTTCAATGTCCATAACCGTATAACAAGAATAAGACAAATTTACCTGATTGGCCACGTTGGAAGGCGAACTGCAAATGCCACAGTTTGCGTCTGCGGGACCAGCAACAATCGATCCTTGATGCATATGATCCGGGCAATGTAATGTTCTTGTTTTTGCGTTTAAAAATGCCTAAATGGGTCGTGTCAAGACGAATTTAAGACGGAGTAATCGCGGGAGCACAAAAAGAAACTTACCCCACAACTGACGGCGCAGGGGAAATGGAAAGATTTTTGGCAGCCACTACCCCCAGTCGTCGTGTGTTGACAGGAGAGCGAAGCTCCGAAAGAGCCGCACGAATGGCATCGTAGAGAAGCAGCACGAATGAGGGCGGAATCCGCTCCGGCCACTTCAGGCCAGCTGTTGCCGGAACAAACAGACACAATGCTCTGCCCAGGATTGGCTTCGTCGTCGTTGACCACTTTGACGCCTTTCGACCAAATGGCGCACATCCGGTGGGCATAAAAGTAGCCACAAGGCTCGACGATGGCCAGCAAATCCGGCTCCTCCGTGTAACCCACGGCGTTCAACTCTTCCTGCAGTTCTGAACGAAACGATTGCGACGCGTCAAACGACGATGTTCGTCGGCCTTTCAATGCTAGACGTGGTTTTTTAATGCTGGATGGCTGCCCAGCTGGGCCCACATGGCTGCTGGGACCACTACCAACCGAGCCAGGACCCGACGAGGTTTTGGTGTTGACGGCTCCGGCATTGGCAGCCAGCGATTGGAGACGCTCTTCGCTGTGTAACGTGCTCTGACGTAAACTTTCGAAATCCGATCCAACTTCCAGCCTGAGCATTTCGCCTTGTCCAAGCTGGCTGCGTTCGCCCAAATTGCAAAACGCGCACACTTTACCTGGCCATGTTTCTTCTATCAATTCCACTTCACTGTCTCCTCCTCCGGTTGAGCCATTGGCTCCAGGATCAGATGCTAAATCCACCACGGAATCAGAAGAGTGCATCAGCGATCCACCAGGAATCTCTGCACTGGCAGTCTCTCTGGTGGGTGATTGTGATAATGCAGGCACCTCTTCCAAAGCCTTTTTCAAGCCTTTCACCGATCCACCAAACACTGATGTCATTCCACTGTTGCTTAAATGTTTTAACTTAACACTTGGATTCTTTCTTTGTGTCAACACTCTTCCTACACCACTGAGATCTGTTTTCATGGGTCTCCCAACAACATTATTCTTCTTCAGGTTAAGTGAACCACTGCCAAGGACTCCAAAGCTTGTTGACACAGTGTGGATTGGGAGTCTCACAGTGACATTGGAAGCCCCACTGGATGTATCCTCTGCCAATACTACATTGCTCCCCCATAATTTGGATAGCGCTTGGCTTGCAGCTTGGCTCGCAGTTTGATTCACATTGTTTATCGACGATGCTCTTGGTAGTTGGGCTGTACTGTCCAATGTCAACATGGATTCAAGGAGGGATGAACCTGGTTTGGTGACTTCTTCTCCAGGGTCCATCTAAATAAAATAAAATGAACAAAAAAATGAAAAACAAAAAAACTGCATTAGTTAAACACTCAATAACCCCCGTTTGGTGGCGGCAGAGCCTATACTTCAAGGCGGGAGAAAGATGGGCGTCCTTGAATCCAAAAGCCCCCAACTAAACATCATTACAGCGCACCCCCAAGAACATATACGATACCATAAACTCTTACACTACTTAAATAACATACCTTTCCGAATGATTATCGGTTAGCCGGTGTTGATTTCAACTGGGAAGCATCCTAATATTGTTTCGGAATCCACGACACAATATGAAATCGACGGGATACGGACGCCATATTGTTTGGCTATGGCGTTCCATTAAGCGTTCCGATATCTGCCTCATAGATGGACCCAGCAACGAAGCCCTCGAGCACTGCACAATGAACCTGGTCACTGAGCGGGAAAGTAGATACTTTATGTTTTGAATGCGTGTCTTCAATTTCTAGTCTTTTTTTTCTTACTGTTGTAATATACTTTACTTTACAATAGCTTAGTTTGTTAGATAGACGTAGTAAATGAATTCAAAATCCAGCTCGTGTTGACTAGATTTGGCGAATATCGTGCACAATTGGCAAGTCGAAACAGTATTTACAGCCCACACAGCAACCAACGAGCCATTCTTTTGCAAGCAACTATCAAACATTTACTGCAGTACGTACGAATTTCCAGCCACCATTTTGCCAACTGGTAATACGTTTAGAATGTAATTTTTCTCCTGGATTCATACCACTATGTTTATAACCTGTGATCTGTGTCTCTAGCTGTCTAGCAGAAAATATGTTTATCAATTTGTCTGAGACCTTCATCATTAATGTTCAGCTTAAAAGCTCACTATGTTGCAGGCTATATCAAACATGGTATTGAAATCCAGTAATTTTCCCATCCCAATAACCTGTTGTTTGAAACAACAAAAACTGAGTTCATGATTCAACAAGCAAAGCAACTTGGGAGTTTCTTTCAGAGAATAACATATTGACCTTAGCCAGAGAACATCAAAACTAGGCCTACCCATGAACCAATTGAACCAGGATGATCTCTTTTGCAGTGAGCTGGTTTAATTTCTTTTGGAATGTTTGTATAGCGTAGGCATACTTGAGATCTAGTTCTTGTAACTGGGTTGAAGTCATGGGTCAATGTTTTCATTCCATTTTAATGTTTTTATAACGTTCTTGACATGCCTGCCAAGAGTCAAGAACTGAATTTGATAACAAGCTTCCAACAATTAACACTTCACATAGAAAACATGGAAACCAGCCCTTATCAAATTAAAATCGTACGATTTTGGGGCTTTTTTTTAGCTAAAAAATTTTTCTGCTACAGTTCTGCTTTTTGTCATTTCATAGGAATATTATTTACAAATCATTTTCTATTTCTTATCCAAGGCCTTCGAAAATAACTCCATCAGAAGCTATAGCTTTTGAACATTTCAATCCTATTAAAGTAAAAAATAAGCAAATTGTAATGTGCCGATACGTTTTCTATCCAAGATTCCGAATGATGTGGATGGCTGGGGCAACCATGTTGAATCATTCTTGACAGTAAAGGTGATACATGTGATAGTTATATCGAATCGCGATTGAATCGATCGATATAATTCCTACAAGTAGCCAGAAATATATCCAGATAGGCGCTTTGTCAAATAATGGGCATTGGTGTATTATGAGTAAACAGCTGTTCTAAAACAGCGCGGTTCTCTTTTGACGCAGTTTAGGATTTGATTAATCCGGAAGTGAAGTGGGAGGATGTTTTCACACAATTTGATTGTCAAGCGATCATAAGACACCCTCTCTATCGTCTTCTCTTTTGAATTTCTACAACCGATGTAAAGCCCACAACATGCAGTCGTTGTTTTCGTCTAGACGATCAACCATGGCAGTAGCGCACAGTAGCAACACTCAATCTCGTTTGCAGGACATTATTTTTCTGTTGCAAAACAAAAAAGAATCTCTAGCTGCATCCCGATCCCGTCTAAGTTTGACAAGCAAACAGATTCAAGAAATCTGTTCTGCTCTTTATTCTTCATCATCTTATTCACAGCATGCAGAATCCTCCTCCCTCCATAATTTGTTGTCAAATGTAAAGGCTATCAAAATCATTCCAGAACCTGCCAGTAGTTCTTCGCTCTTCAGTGAAACCATTAATTTGGCACCATTTCATCAGTTAACTCATCTGGAAGTTAGAAATATCCCCATTGTTCACCTGAGCCACTTGTCCCAACTTCGGTCCCAACTGCATCATTTAGTTCTATATGCTTGTCTTGATTCTCTGGATGATGCATTGCAAGGATGTGGAGGTGACAAATGCTCGGAAACATTTCTCTGGTCAGAACTGCACTCTCTTCATGTCACTAGGTATGTTTAGAGTCAACATATATTTCTGATCATATTTTCAACATCTAAATACCATTCATCCAGCTGTCAGACAATTGATCTTGGCACTGGACTCCAATTAGCACCATGGCTAAAAACTCTGAATTTGACGTAAGCTATATTTATATGCAAACAACAAAAGCAGATTATAACAAGTTCAATTTTTGTTTTTTTTAGTTTCAATGAGTTGACAGACAATTCAACACAATCTCTTTCCACACTAATGACCCTACATAGTCTCACATTAGACTTCAATTGCCTTCAAAGGATACCTATTTTAGCCCCCAGTGCGAGGACCACATTAAAAGTATTAAAACTCAGGCAGAATCAGCTAGATAGTCTCAGAGGTTGTAACACATTTTACCATCACCTATTCTGCAGTCTTTGGTTAAATGCACTTCTCTTCAGGTGTGGAACAATTGGTTTCTCTGGAGGAATTGGATGTAGCATACAATTGCATATCTAGCGGGGAAGCATTGTCGGCTTTATCGTTTTTGCCACATTTATTTAAACTCAGTTTGGAGTTCAATCCACTAAGTTATGTCAAAGATTATCGGCTAGTAGTCTTACGCCGCGTTGCGTCCGGCGTAAACAGAAAAAAGGTAACTCGCAACACAATGACATAAAGAATGAATAAGTTTCATCGTCTTCTTCTCAGTTTCGACTCGATGAACAGCCATTAAGTTCCATCGAAAAGGATGCTGTAGGCACAATGGCAGCTTTGTATTCGATTCAACCTGAATTGATCGGAACGTGGAGTACCTCCCGACTGCTTCAGCAACAAACGACGGTTTCCTCTTCTATAGTCAATGAAATTGATGAAAACACCCAAAATTCTCTAGGTGCTGTCGTGAGCGAATTCCAGAGTTCCCTGGGTGGCTCGGAGAGAATTCGGCCATCTGCTTCGCCTGGAAAAGCTTTGAATCAATCCATCACTGCGATTAACCCATTGTCGTTGTCAGCGGTGAAGCGTCGCAAGGCGAGCCGAATGAGAGAAGTGGAAATTGCTGACCCCCAAATCCTTCTGCCAGCCGATTCTGATTCTTTCATGAAATCCGATCAGAATACTACGGTATCCACTGTTGTAACCTTGCCTGCGCCATCTGAACAACAGCCCGCCTCAAGCAGTTCAGGACATTTGACTACCAAGCAACGAGTAGAAGAACTACGTCGTGTCTTTGGTCAAGAAAATTGGCTCACTAGTCAAGCAGGAAACGAAGTCCGTTTGCTTCTTGGATGGCAAGAAACTGAAACCCAGTTGACGCAATCGGCAAATACCAACAACGATGAGGCGTGTTCGGATGAAGACAAAAAATCTGAGTCTTTGGGAAAGGATGACGCCATCCTTGTGCTAAATTCTGAAAGCGATCGAAATCCTCCTGGCGAACAAACTTGCCTGATCACCAGCCAAGACGATTCGAACGAGGAAGATTCAGATGATCTTCATGTCTTTGTCGTTCAACGTCAAATCAATTCGGATTCGCAAGAGGAGCGTTTGATGACCGTGTCGGCTGCATATCTCTGCGAAAAAGACTCTCTCAGCGGTCAGACTCTCTCCTGCTGGAAGCGAACGAGTCTGCAATGCGTAACGGTTCTCCACCAATCTGATTCGCCTCGTCCCATGGTTCGACTACAACTGCTCTTTTATTCCACGTTTCGCAACAGCACCGAAGCCATCTACGACATGGAAAAAGAGGATTTCAGAGTAAATTGCCCTATTACGTTCTAGCAAACTGTTTGCAATTATCAGCTTCTCTTTTCTTCATCGTAGGAATTGGAAAAGATTCTCGCCAGTTGCTCCGAATCATCATCAACAACAGCTAATCCAGAGAAAGAAGAAAGATTACCTAAAGACGATATGAGCTGCATGAAGTGTGACCGTAAATTTCCTTTAGTTCAGGCGGCTATAAAGCTACGCAGTTCAACTGTTTCTTCTCCTCTGTTAAAGGGTTAAGACTGACGCTGTTTTGCTTCGTCTACACTGGAACTAATTTTTATCGTTGCTTCAGCAGGACAACTGGAGGAGTATTCCGTCTGTCCATATTGTGCGAGTGATATGGTCTTTGCATTGGAACAACAACAGGCAGTAGGTCCAACCTGTGTCTCTGAATCAATGTCTTCTACAAGCAATCAGTCAGGAAGTGACGTCATCGTTACTTCCAATGAGCCCTACTCTTCCAGTGTCAGCGGTGGTGAAGAAGTATCCGACACTTCAGAAGAAGGAAGTGTCGAGGTAGTTGCAGACAAGGTCATGCGACTCGCCACCATGACGGAATATTCGGTCTCTCCGTTGAACACAAACGGATCAAACTTCAACAGAAAATCAGGCAAATCCCTTTCATCGCTCTCGCACAGCAGCAAGAGCAGTAGTCAAGCGAGTCATAAAAATAGTTCTTCAGCGGTTCGCTCTACTTCTTCTGTTCGCTCGACATCGTCGTCAGTCCCGCCCTATATCTATTCCTATGCTGACTTTTCTCAAGTATTTCTTTTTTTTACAATTCCTGAATTGAAATGCTGGTGTGAACTAATTGAAGATTTGCCTTAGGTGGATCATCGGTTACGACTTTACTGCGAAATGTTCCTATTAGGCCATCAATCTGAAGAGTTCCATGGCCTTATCAAGGTAAAGCATAAAATATAAAAAAGTTAAACGTTTGATAACTCTTTAATTAATGGATGCAAATGAAAGATTGAGTTAGTCACGATGACCGCTGGTCCAATGGATGAAGAACTTACACCAACTCCTGCCATTATGGTGATAACCAGTCATAAAATCTATTTTCTCCGGATAACTCAATCAAATAGCAGGCAACTATTTACTTGTTAGATCGGTTTTTTTAAAAATAACTTATTCTTTTTTGTTTTATTAATAGTGAGCAACCAGAAAGTTGGCTAAATCTGGAAATAAGTTACCCACTTAGTCAACTGGTCTCCGTGCAGACCGTTATCGGCAATCAAGGTGTTGTGCTTAAATTTGGCACAGCCTTACCGTATTTCATTTTGCTCCGTGATCAAAGAAGAACAAAGAACGTGACCCATTTCCTCACTGGTAATGTCATTTAAATATTTATTTATGAGCAAAGGATTAGGTTCGATTGGTTTCCTTAAGATGTTCTCGAGAAATCAGGAATCAAAGCACCGCCGCTCAGGTTGGATCTTATGACAGACCAATGGCTGGCGTTGGATGGGCTTGTCCGAGGAGACCGAGATAGCGTTTCAACATGTTCTGCGGATGACGGGGATGTGGGGATTGTAGGTTCCACATCAACCAATCGCTTGATGCCAGACAACAATTCTCGGGTCTTCCTCTTCTGCACCAGTTGCCGGGTTGAATGGGGCAATAGTAAACAGCAAGAAACCCATCAGCAAACGGCAACTTATGGTAACACCGCTTTGATGGTGACAAGTGATCGAATGGCATTAGTGCGTGGGGATCCCCGTTGGCTGACGAATCATCAAGTTCAATTTAGAACATGGGGAGTTTCCCTTCTAAGTCTCCAACAACTTGTCAATCTAATCTCCCTGGTAACAAAACCAGAAGACCTGTGTTTTCATCTCTTCCCAAAAAATGTATCTTTGCGACTATTCATTTTTTTTAGGAAAGCTTTGTAAGCAAACCAGAACAAATTCGATGTTACTTCTTGGATGAAGCCTCTGGTATGGAGGAAAAATGGACTGTTTCATTAGCTACCAGAGAGGCGGTTGACCAACTGGTGAGATTCACTTTAATTCTTGACATATTCCTCACTTGTAATTGTTTTTCTTCTATGTAAACACAGATAGAAGCAGTACGCTATCCGTGGGAGGCCGTTTTTTCCGTGGAGCTGGAAATCAACGAACTCGATGAATAATCAAGTTGCTGTCTTCTGTTTGCATGTAGGATTGTTTTCTCTTTTTTGTTACTTTGCTGTAAACAAACAGTCTGAGAAGTGCAATTATTTTGTTTCACCCATGTCTTTGGAACTCAAGGTCTTAATTACACTATGAGCATTCAGAGAATGGCTTGATTTTATAAAAACTGATTATTAATGAACTTTCATTACAATTTGCTGCATTTAACATCAATTGCTAAGCATCTTTCCAGAAAGGCGATTTTGTTTTATGATTCAAATATCTATACAGCTTCTTGATTCTCGTGTTCAATGTAGCCCATTTTGTTGGATGACCTAGGGCATAACCCTTCTTTTGCACAAATTTCCTTCGGCGCAGAAGAACCTGAAATTTAGTTAACCAAAAAATGAAGAACTCTGAACATTTTTAACAAGGTTTTCATTATTTACTTGATATTCATTGCCTTGCACTCCTCTTAGCCACGGAGGTACATGATACAGCAACTGTGTAGGATGCAGTGGTTTTTGAGATATTTCATTTGATGGTCCAAGGATATCAATATAGTCATTCTGACCAAAGAGGGCTCTCTTTTCATTCCAACTATTTTTGGGTTTGTAAGTTGGTATTGGAAGAGCTCTATCAGGAAAAGCAGTTCTGGGTAAAAGGCCACCCTGGAAAAGCTTTTCTTCATAGCCATGTCGGCGTGGAACTGGTCCTTTAGCAACTTTGTCAGCATGATAACGGAATCGAACAGTCGTCCATTCGGGATTGAACAAAGCATTTGCTTTAGAAACTTTACTAGAAACTCCGGTCAGAGGCCGATATCTTAGGGCCATACCAAGGGTAGAAACCATGGAACCAAGCAGGGACGTCATATTACACGAAAATGCCACCTAAAGTTTTAATTTAAATGAAACGTCAGGAAACAAGTAAGACAAAAATGATTCAATGTACTAACAGAAAGAATATTATCGATTGTAGTTAAAGTCTACCCGTGAAACAAATAACAGGTAAGAGATAACTAAACACTAGGACTGTAAATTCTAGTCTAGCGACTAGCAGACGATTTGCAGATTTCGTGAAATGTTCGTTCCGCGCAGTCTGTCAAGGTGATAGATTTACACCATGGGCCATGGGTTGCAAGGAAGAAGAATCATTGGAGTCAAAATTATTTAATGGTGATATATTGTGTGTTTTTTTTTAAATATCTTTTTACATATTTTTATTCCTTAAGGTGAAAAGGTTAATATGGTCATCAAATTTCCACCACAGACTGTTTTCACCTTTATATCTTGTATTGTCCTCCGTTTAACCGCCACCATATAGACATCTTAAAAACATATTTTAGGATATGCAAAATATCCTAAAAAAATACTTTGAAACTCTAAATCGCTATTCCGCCATTGATGATAAAGTCTATTTCGAACACCTTTCTAAAGTAAGAATTGCGCCACAATTTTTCAGCTTTCAAATGTTTTTCTAACGTTACACAGTGTAGCAGAAAATATTTCTTTCGATACAGGATATTTTACATCTACTACGTTTATTGGGTATTGGCATGCTTTTTTTCTTGCTCATCTGCTCTTGCATGTGCAGTTATTGTTGATCGTGAGGTAAACACAAATGTTATAATTTACTTTCCGTAAACAAAAATTTGTTTTGGTCGCCCCTCAAATCTTTCCAGATCCATGCAACAAACCTTTAGCATGTTAACAGCTTGTTCGTCAGTACTATGGCAGGTTCTTCGTTGTGCTAGGGTCTATGTGGTGGCCATTTGCATTTTGATTCTCTATTCATCTTTCTGTGTTATCAACTTGTTTTTCAGGTTCAAGTTGGAGACTACATCGTCTCTAGTCAATCCGGTGCTTTCCATGCACAACACGATGCATTTTGGCGGAGTATCACAGTTCGTGAGCACAAGGAAGCATATCCAAATATCCGTGGAATAGTCCCATCCGATATTTACCGGTATTTTTTTTTACAGCATTAAAATAAAAGAATCTTATCTCCATTCTTATTGAAAAATTTAATGTTTTCCAAACCGCAGATTGTGGACCTATTCCTGTCCGGCTTACAAATAGAACAACATGCTGAAGCAGTTCTGGTTACGCAAAAAGCAGTTCTGGTGGTACTAGGCAAAAGCTGAAAATGCGTTATCTATGATAAGTAGTCCGGTGATTGTTTTAATGGATGAACCAAGCACCGGAATTTATCCAGAGTCCAAACGCTTTCAAGGAATACTATTTCCGCCTCATTTCAAGTATTCATACACGTCATCCTATAACGAAACTTACACACTAAAATTGTTCTCTTATCCCTTGAATTATTTTAAGGGTAAAAGAGGCGTAATAAGGACTACACATTCAATGGCATAAGCTGATGCGCTGTGCTCCCGATTACGAATCATGACTCATGACTCAAACCTTACTTGTTGAAAACAAACCTTACTTCTGTGATTCGAACCGCAGATCTTCGTAACGCCAGAACAGCACGCTACCATCAAGCCACGCTTTCTCACGCATACATACTTCATATTTTGATGACTATTTCGGTAAGCTTTTGAAACTAATTTATTAAGGAATGCATATTCAGTATATACAAGAAAGAGTTGGAGTAATTGATATAGCGTTTAGCTCTCACGCTAGATGACTAGGGTTCAAGTCCCAGCTTAGTCAATGAAATAAATATAATAAAATACAAAAAGTCAATGAGCAAATAAAATGTATTATTTTTTCCCTCCAACCACCCACAATTCCACCACTATTTTATAATACAATACAATACAATACAATACACAAATACAATTAGAACTAACCCGTTGGCTGCCACGCCACTAAACTACAGTTACTACGTCGCTTTCAAAGGGAAAGCGACAAAGGGGGACTTGCCTGACGACAAGTCCGGGCTGACTCGATGATGGAAACCTTTCTGGGAACGCACACCCCAGGTTTCCACCATCTCGTCGACAAGGGAAAGTCCCTAACGGTGCGTTGCCTAAATGGCCCGAAGGCCGGCCCGAGGGCCAATCTTGGGCAGTTGCGACTGCTCCACCCCATGGCAGGAAGACCACGGGACAGAACAGCGCGGCCCGTCCCTAACAAGCTAAAAAAAAAGGGGATGCAAGGGCGTGGCAGCCAACGGGTTAATTAACAACACACTGAACACAGAACAAAAATACAACGATACCACGACGATGACGGCAATGACGGGGCGACCACGAGGCGAAGACGGGGTGACGGGCGAGGCGATGACGGGGCAACCACGAGGCGAAGACGGGGTGACGGGCGAGGCGATGACTGGGCGACCACGAGGCGATGACTGGGTGACCACGAGGCGACGGGCGAGATGACGACGGACGAAAAAACAATTTTTTTGCGTTGGACAGAAGAATATGGCACAGTTCTAAATGATAAATATGAAGAAAATGTATAGTACATGAGGAATGTAATACATAATTCTAATGGAGAAGGCAATTTACCTACGCTTGCTGTCCAAAGACTGCAAAAACTGTATGGTCGTCAATTTTGCTGAAGAATGTGAAGGATTATCAGCTCTATGATGATATATTGAATTAAAAAAGGAAATACTGAACAAGCCTAAAACTTAAAATACCAAAAGGATTGGTTTTGATGTCCATGTCGATGTGTGCTGTTTGGTGGTGGTTTATCATTGGCATCAAAACAAAGAGGAACATGATGCACTTTTCTGACCAAAACTGAATTTGATGACTGGGAAACAAGTAGTAGAATGAAACAGTGGTGTTTTGATTCCAAGAGTTCACAGCATTGTTGACTTTCCTCCCACTTAGTATCCTTCGGGTCATAAGTATCAAAAGCTATAGATCGAGAGACAGAATCATGTCAATTGGTATACCAATGGCCAAAGTACAAGCTAAATACTTCTTGAAAAGCAGTAAAGAAGCATGATGGAGTTCTAAGGTGATAATTTGTTGACAGAGTAATCTATTACTGTTTGCAATCAGAAGCTTGCATAGCTTACAAGATTATCCGTCACACAAAAAATGAACTGTTTGGTTTGCTTCACTTCCAAAAACGACCAGGGAATAAAACACTTGATTGTAGTTAGTTTTTCCACTGGAATATAATCCACATGGGAAATATAAAATGTAATATATCCAGTGGAATATGACATATTTAAAAGAAACTTCAAACACAGGTTTCACTGCTCACATCACTGTCACAAGTATAATCACAAACAATTCCGCAGTTTGTCCAGTCCGCAGCCCGCGGTCCCACTTTTTTCTGGCCCTTTAGGTTTAGTCGTTGCTCGTCGGGCTCGGGCTTGTAAGTTGTAACTTGTATCAGCTTGTATTTTGTCGGGCTCAATTTTAAGTGTCCAAATTGAGATGTGGGAGTCTTAGGTGTTCATGCAAGTTTTGTTTTGTATTCGATCAGTGCTAAGTGCTATTAATTACCTCAGACAAGTTAAATTACCTCTTGTAATCCTTCTGGATATTGGTGGACAGACGCTGATGTTTTGAAGAATTATTTGTCTGAAATTTATGGTATGTTTATAAGTTATTATGTCCATTGTCATGCATTTATTGTAACACATGAGAACTGTTTACCAGGTTTTCTCTTGCTGCCAGCTGTATGAGCTTCTTTTCTTATACAGGAAATAGTGAGATACTCTACTAGTCACCCTATTCCAACAAGTTTTCGTCTTCCACATTGAAGAGATTTTCAAAGGTTTCCAACAATCTTAATATTAAATTGCATAATTGTTTTGGAGTTCATTGGTAAGAAAAAAAAATAATACGAGTATTTGCTGCATCATTTACTTATATAATTTGCATCTTTTAGGTATCTTCATCATCCATTGGTTCTCTTTGTGTGAAAAAGAAAGTTGAGTGGGATAAACAGGATCACAATTGCGTAGGTGTTTTACCAATTTTAATGTGTTTAGTATGTAGAAATTTTTAATCTTTCATGTTTTGTTTCTTTAATTTAGATAGTATAATCGCAAAGTTGTAAAAGTAATTCACCAGAAATATGCCAATAGGGTTTCGCTGTCTTAAGTAAGTGTATCAGCAAAATATTACATTTAGGAACATTTTATTTCTTTAATTTAAATTTCCAATCATAGTGGTTTTGAAGAGGACATTGATGGAGGTTTAGTGTAAAAAAAATGTGTGCAATGTTGGAAGGGCGACCGAAGATTCCCGGACTCTTTTATTATCTCTCATGTTTAGGTATTTTTACAAAAATATTGAAGTGTATTTCTGGGCTCCCTTCTTTTCCGTGGCCCCGTTTCCCCTTGACTTGTGATAAGCCCGTAGGGGGTCATGCCCCTACTGTGATCAGCAGTAAAGGTTGTGAGTGCGCTGTCCGGAAAGGGGACGTGGGGGTCCTCCAGCTCAATGATAACTTTGGAGGGCGAAGAGGCTACCCACAAATCCGAATTAACGGTTAATCGCTCACGTAAAAACTTGTCCGATCATCACTCTTCATCCTTTTCCGGCTTCTCTTAGCCACTCCCCGGGTAATCTCCCCGGGGGTTGTTCAACCAGGGCAGAGATAGACTCTCAGAGTCTACCTTTGCCTTGGTTGGACTTATAAAAAAATTTGCTGATTTTGAAAAAAATAAAAAATAATTTACTTCTCTCAATATATTTTTTTCATTCGTTTTTCTTGGAATTCAAATTTCATACTGCGTATGCCTTGAAGAATTGTGTTTTCTACTTAAAGCTTTAAAGCCATTGCACATTCTAATGGATTGTATTTCATTTTGACACATTCGGGGTTCGAACCCTACATCTTCAGCATACTACGCTGATGCTCATCCATTGGGCTATGAGTCACATCATCAATGTTCCGAATAAGTCAAAAAAAGCAACAAGTCCAAATATTAAACTCAATTAACGCAAAAATATAGACTAGAGATAAATATGTCTCATGGCTCAGTGGTAGAGCATCAGCGTGGTACGCTAAAGTTCCTTGGTTCAAATCCTGAAAGAGACAAAAGAATTACTACAATCCAAATGTATGATGATATGTTGAAATGTCATAAATACTTGATAATGAACAAGTTGTTTAGGGGATGCTTATGCTAATATCCATTGATGTCCAGGTTTCAAAAAACACATACTTGTCGATAAATCAAGATTAAATTTTTAAAAATTTTTTATCGGACTTTGTTATATTTAACATTGCCAAAATATCCATCCCGTTACTTCGTAACGGGGAAGTTTCTCGACTCGACTGGCAGACGTGGAAGGTTGGAAGCCCAGGACATCGGGGACTTCCGTGACAGGGAATCGAACCATAAGCCTTCGATTTGGTAGGTGAGTGCGATACCTACCTGGCAACCCCCCCTATATCTCCCCCAATGAGATGTGATAATCTATTGTAGGATCGAGATCAGTTATGTTAATCTTTTGAAAACTTAGTTTTCATTGAATTACCTGAAGTAGCTCAGTGGTAGAGCGTGAGTCTGCATTATTGTATATCTAGGGTTCGAATCCCAGTCAGATAACTATAGTGGAAATCATAGTCCATGATGGATGTAGTGAAATACAACTTCCCCGTATTAAAACTGTGATGAAGAAAGTAACGGAAATTAATTTGATCTTTTTTCTTAACATATTAATAAATTGAGTAGTATTAAATAGTGTGTTCAATTATACATACGTCATCAGAGATGTAATGTCTCAGTATATCCAATAGCATCGCTGTATAATAGGATATAAGTCTTAGAAATTTTTAACTCCTTGAACAGAACTATTACCGAAGATACTGAAATTCTGAGAACGTTTCATTTTCCCGATAGAATACATTGGAATATAACTTGACTCAGTCGACGATGCTCTACCGTTGAGCCATGAGTCACACATTTTAAATTTCAGCTACGGGTTTTAAAAAACAAGCCCAACAAAACAATCCCAACTTGACTTGAGTTATAGTTGGTGAGTTATTCAAATTAAAGGTGGTTTTTAAAAGTCGGGCTTGAAACTCGGGCCAGAAGTCTTAAAAGTCGGGCTTAAAAGTGGGGCCTAAAAGTCGGGTTTGAAAGTCGGGCTTATTTTTAAAACCTAACTGGCGCTTCGAATTGAATTGTATTCGTTTTTTTAAAATCTAAATATAGCAAACTATGCATGATTTTTTAGTAAAAACAAAATTGGATTCAAATTTGGTTTGTAAGTGGACAGCTGGCACCCTGGGCTTTTACAGATATTGCTGAAATGAGAAGAGAAAGAGTGCGCTGTTATTTTGACCATCCATTTCTTGACTATGTTTGTCTTTATCGCAATTTTCTACTACATATTACTCAACTTAGGAAATATAAAATGTGTATCTATTTGAACAATAATCTAATTGAAATCATAGCAAGAAATGGATCTGTTGGATGACATCATGATGATATCACAGAAGTTCAAGAGACCTTAAAGAGCAAAATCATCTTGTGTCCTATGTTCTGCATTTACTTAGGACTTGGAAAATATTACTCTTTGATCTAGGCTTTACTACAGCTAAATATACATTTCTAATTCCTTAAATTACTGTTAGAATCAGGAAATTCATTCATTAATGATAAATGGCATTTCAATACGCTTTGGGTTTAACCTTGTCTTGATTGTGGTTGCGTAGCACTTGTGGACCATCCTTTGAGTACTGTTTACATCGTTGTTAAAAGTATCAACTGCGGTGTTATAAAGTAGGATTCAGAATGTAAACATCACTAAGCAATATCCAACTTTAGGTATTGTTCCCAAACATGAATGCCCTATCAAAACAACATATATCACCAACACTTAGAACAATTACATGACACATGAAACATATTCCAAGATTGCTTACATGTAGCCAGATTTGTGCATATCAGCACGATGAGTAGATTTTTTCCTGGAACTGCACGTCAGCACCTATAGATATGAAAACATATTGTCTAAGAGCAAATACAAACTGAAAGAAATAACATGCTGTATTGTATAGTACCGTTCAGATGACGTCTAGTGAAAATCAACCTTCAAACAATCTTGTGTGCCGTGAAAACGAGTGTCCCTCACGTTAGTGTGAAAGAATGGTAAATTTCAGTATAATAACAAGTAGCCCAACGAATCCTGAAAACGATATACTACTATACTTGATTACCTCCCCACTTAACACGTCTTGAATACTCGAATTTCTCGCTAGGTCTTCCTCTTCTCAGAGTCCTAAGTGTATTAGTCCTATGACCACGCTATGACTGTGCTGTGTCAGAAATTGAAGTTTGTCTGCTTATCTATTGGAATGGTGAAATCGATAAAAACTTTGAAAGATAATTAGAATCGATAGTAATTAGGCTATTGATCTATAAGCCTATAAGGCGTGATCTTATGCTATAGGGCTGTTCGACATCTTTTTTAACATTTGTTGCCATCGTGGCAACGCAGCAATCGATGATAGTTTTCGTCTGCTACAACAGAATTGTGATCTGTAGTTAATTGTTTAACTACCGATTACTCGGTAGTTAATTGTTTAACTACCGATCACAATTCTCTCGTAGCAGTCTAGCAGACGAAATCTATCATCGATGGCTGCGTTGCCACGATGGCAACAAATGTTAAAAAAGATGTCGAACAGCCCTATACCCCCCCAAAAACAGAAAACCAAAGATATCGCCTCTAGTTTTCAAATAATCATTGTCCATTTTTAAATTAACCTCTGTTTAAATTTTGTTCATTGTTTAATTACAAGTCAAAAACTTGATGTACCACGTAAAAATGAGGTATATTTTTATAAGCATCGCATGCTATACATTCAACTTCGTGGACTTGTTTTATTCATTGTCACAAAGTTTAACACTGATAGACAAACTCGACTACCTGGTGTATGTCAAACCAGCAAAATAAGTTTATTTGCGCGCGCACCGGGAACCTACAGCCAAAATACTGTTTTGTTGTTTTTGCTTATTTTTTTAACAAAACCATCCTAACGTAAGGTATTTCTAATGAATTAAAAGAAAATGATCTAAACACCATGTTTCAGAAGAGGGGAAGAGATTTCATCATTTTAAATTGGTTTACGATCTAACGTTGGTTTGCTAAAAGGTTCAAAATATTACACTGTGGACTACGAACGACACTGACCAAACAATTTAACAAAATTTTGCTAAAAAAAAATAATAAGAATGAGTGGTGTACACGCAAATGCGGTCGCATCCGAAGCACGCATGCCTCATTTATAGTAAATAAAAATTTATGTTTTTTTTTTGGCTGCATCTGTCTTCGTTATTTTCTTCAACATTCATCTTCGACGATGATAGTCACATCTTCCTCCGGCCTCAACTGACTGCATGGCATGGAGAGAAGGTTGACAGAACGGGTCAAAGTAATCCCTTCCTGGTCATCTGTGGATACATTGCTAGTCCCTATCTTTACAACGGGACGAGATGATGCCTTTGACTTGTGACCATCGGGTGGTGGTTCGCTACTCGATTTGACTTTTAAAATCGGCTGCTTCGCTTGTTGTTTGTCCTCCTGTCCTGAAGGTTCCACCTGCGAATCTCCCACTATGAAATTGATGGCCTCTCGTTCAATTTCCGGAGATTCATCGAAACTATCTAGGGCTTCTTCCAGTGGGATTGGTACATTACACAAATCCTGCAAAGGCTTGTAAATGAATACTTAGAATCAAGGACGAGGATATTGCCATTGTTACCTCTAATGAATTGTCCAGGTCTTCTGAATCGCGATGAAAGTCGACGACGAATAACGCCTTCCATCATGTGGTAATCTTGCCCTTCAATTTCACGTAAATGCTCGGCTTCTGCTTCCACTTTTGCAGCAGCAGGCGGATGTTTGTTGGTGGACAGCCTAGAAGGTGCCGCTCCATTCGACTTACTACGTGGAATACCCTGTCCAGCCGGAATGATGTTGATCTTTGGCGGCGGTTGTTTGTCTACCATCGCCGTCATGGCTGTACCTGGTGGTGAGTACGAATGCATTGATTGCAAACGCGTCCTTCGAACGGGCTGAATGGTTTGATCTAACAGAAGATGATTCTAAACAGAAGATTTACGTTCCGATTCTCAATGTCAAACATGGCGATCACAACACATTTTGAGATTGCTGTGGAACTTTATTAACATGTAATCATAAATGGCAACAAAACCAATCAACAAACTTCAAATGTTTCATCTCACCATTAATCAGCACTGAATACGAACCGATATGCATTAAATTGGAATGGAACACGTATTGAAACGCAAACCTATCCGCTGTCACTTGTAGAACATTTCTGAACTACCCCGAAGGCCGAAACGGCGAAACCTATGTTGAATCCCCATTTAACGCCATCAATGGAAGCCTAACATATTGCTAATAACACCTATCGCGAAAAATATTGTAAAACGGAGTCGGTGGTATATTATGCATGAATAACATCTCATCTAGACAAAAGAATCTCTTCCAACCACGGAAATCGAAAACCCATTCAAAGTAGAAACAGAATACGAGAATACAACAGAATAGAAAACGGAATACCAAGTGATTCAAGACAATTAACAAAAATGTAACTGCATTTGCAGATCAATGTCAACAATTGCCCAGCCGTAGCAAATGGTAGACATATACCTTCTACTAATATTGGTATTTAAATTTTAATCGTTTTAAATGAGCGGCAAGTATTCACGGATGTTTCGTCATAACGCCCAATATGCTACTTAGGCAATCACGGCACTATACTAGTCACCGTTAACCAAACAAAGTCGTTTATACTAGATATGATCATATGATAAGGAACACTGGCTACGATCTTTAGAAAATGATAGAAATGTCAAAGATGACAGATAGAAGATCCTGATAGGTTGATGAGCCTACGCGCCAAGTCCATGCCCTAAAAATCGTATTGCTGTTGTTACGAGGCTCTAAAGATAATATGATTTGTGTAATATTGCTCAACGACTGCTACACAATCTTGACCGGAAAAAAAACGGCTTATAATGAGCGCAAATTCGGTAGTCCCGCATAGTCTTGTACCCACCCACCAACACGTATTGAGCTCCCGTTGCCAAGAGACAACTCGAACATCATGCGATCATTCAACCTTCTCTTTCAGGTGATTTTACCTTAATTTCATATTTATTCAACGTCAATTCTACTTTCCGTTTCTCTATTTTGATGTGCTGAAGGTGTTAGCCGCTGGGCTTCTGTTGATGTCCGTCGTAGCCAATCCGGCGGCCAGGAAAATTCTTCAGCGCGCGGCCTGCACTGAGAGTTATGCTCCATGCACCTGCGATCTGACTGCCAACGGCGTAGAAGTCACCTGCGTGGATGTCACAGTCGCCGAGATCGTCGATGTCTTCTTCCGTACGCGCACTCTCGATATCTACTCCGTGACGCTAACAGCCACTTCAGCCACTGGATCGATCGACCTGCCGGCCGATCTCCTGAAGGACAAACGAGCCAAAAATATTTACCTCAACTGCCCATCGACAGCCTCACCCGATTGGCGGTGAAATAGGACTAAGTCCAAATAGGACTGGAGAAATAGGACTGAAAATTTTCAGTCCTATTTCTTCCGTAGAAATAGGACTGGAGAAATAGGACTGACTTTTAAAATGTTTTAGGACAGTCCTATTTCTCCTTCGCATTAGTCCTATTTCTCCTTGGCATTAGTCCTATTTCGTGCCTTACAGGTAGAAAAGGAGAGGGGCGATGATCCACCAATCCGGTGGGCAAAAAAGGGGGGGATGACCCTACGCCAACAGGTAGTAGGGTGAATAGGAAACAGGAACCCCTTCCTTATATGGTGAATAGAGTGTCAAATACCGTTGACAAAACGATTACGTTTTAAATAACTGTAACTTATGTAATAATTATTTAAAAAAAATTTTTTTTTGATAGTATTATACAATATATCTTACTCTATAAAGTTCATTAAACAAAACGCATTGATTTGAAACAGAAAAAAATGTATTGTTACAATTCACAAGCTTACATCAATTGTGGAGCTTATTTCTATGGTATGGGTGGAGTCAATTTCTATGGTATGGGTGGAGTCAATTTCTATTTTCGACACCGACGGTTCCAACAGTTGTGTTGAGGCATCCATCGCCTCAACACAACTTGTTGTTCCGCCGATGTCGAATTGTGGCGCTGATGTGTCCATTTCCATTGATGTCGATGTCTCCGTCGTTGTCTCACAAAACTCTTAAGCTGCTTAAGGCGATGATCCTCTACTTCCATAAATTTTTTTTTCAATTCACCGCCGGCAACAATCCTCAACTTCCTTGGCTTAAGCATACAAAAGTCTTAAGCTGCTTAAGGCGATGATCCTCTACTTCCATAAAAAAAATTATTCAATTCGCCGCCGGCAACTATTAATATTATATACTGGTTGTGTACTAGTGGAGTCATCCTTGGTCATCCACTTCGTGGTAGAATCCTCTTCTTGGTAAAGAAGTTGAGGAAGTGTTAAAATTTTTAAATTTTTACTTCTTCTTCTACCATCCACCACCACCACCCTTCCACCTATTCTCGCCTCTCTCTTCTTCTTCTATCTCAACACTTCCTCTTGGTGTTGAGGAATGCGTCTTCGTACTGGTGAAGATACACCACATTACCACTAAGCAACCACATTTATTATCAAAAATCTTCAAGCCGCCAAAGAGACTTGAACACGGAACTACTCGTATCACTATGCAATGCGTTATCGTTATGGTATTGCTTATTACATATCGGCTACAAATGCGTTTTAGATATAATATAGATAAGAGTTTTCAAAAAAAAAATAATGTGTTGGTTAAAATTATTACTTTCTTTATTGAGAAATATAGACAGACGAATGGCGATAAACTTTGGTTTTTATTTTAACCATTTGACAATTTTGTATGAACAAGTAAAACAGGGACCCGGATAATTATGACCTAATAAAAAGCAAGAAAAGTAATAAAAATCTTATCCTTCATCAAAAGCAAGTTTTATTAAATGAACTGTATTGTATACAACATAATGCATATTATTTAGCAATTTTAATTAAAATAGCGTGAAAAACAAACGTTTGGCGAACGATTTAAGTAATTAACAAACACCATCTGTATTTTCAATCGGAAAAGATATATAACCCGACGCCCTTGCAGTGTCAGTTCACCCTACTACCTGTTGGCGTAGGGTCATCCCCCCCTTTTTTGCCCACCGGATTGGTGGATCATCGCCCCTCTCCTTTTCTACCTGTAAGGCACGAAATAGGACTAATGCCAAGGAGAAATAGGACTAATGTGAAGGAGAAATAGGACTGTCCTAAAACATTTTAAAAGTCAGTCCTATTTCTACGGGAAAAATAGGACTGAAAATTTTCAGTCCTATTTCTCCAGTCCTATTTCGTTTCAGTCCTATTTCACCGGCTACCCCTCACCCAAACTCGGTCTGACCGTCGATCCAGCCTCTTTTGAATTCACACGTTTCGACACGACCCGTTTCGAGATTCACGACTGTGATCTCGTCGGACAATTGAATATGGACTTTTTAGTCGATTTTTCGGTTCTCAACACTTTGCATATCGAGAATTCGGAAAATGTCAAAGCCATCGAAACACTCCCCGCCCTACCTCAACTCAAAGAATTGGCCGTTGTTAGTTGCACGGGTTTGACAAATGTCCTCTTCCCCGATCTGACTCCGGCCCGTTTGGAAAGACTGTACCTGAACGGCAATGCCCTGGACGACGCAACGGCCAATGGCATTTTGGTATCAATCGGTAGTTCATCGTCATCCAGCTCTTTGGTGGAGCTCTCTCTGGCATCGAATAGCATGACCAAAGTGCCAAGGATTGCATCTTTTTCCAAGTTGAGTTGGTACGACGTCAGTTCAAACGCCATTCCATTTATTAGTCAATCGGCTTTGATTTTCGGATCCCCTGTCAATTTCCTCGGGCTCAATAACGTTGCCCTTACTGCCATTGAAGGAGGAGCTTTCCTAGGTAAATCATTTTTCTATATTTTCTAAGACAAGAATGTGGTTTTGACTTATTCATTATTTTGAATTATTCATAGGTGATTATACCTTTGCCCAGGTAAACTTGGAAAACAACGATTTGACTGCGTTTAGGGAAGATGTTTTTAAATCAATGCTGCAACTCATGGCTGCTCAACCAGCCGGGGGCCAGGTGATCGTCACTGGAAGTAAGTTGAATTTGATTCATCTTTGAATATAAGTTGTCTAGTTTCGAGAGGAAACTTGCTGATCTGTCATTTTCTTCGCTTATTATTTTTTAAAGATCCATTTGACTGTGGCTGTGGATTAGCCTGGCTGATTCGCGATAATCCAACTCTCATCCCCAACGTCAAAAATGGAGTTTGTGGCGGATTCTTTAGATTTGAAGACCTCAATCCTGAATCATACGCAAATTGTTAGTTAGTTACAGTTAATTTAGTTGTTCAACTTCTTGTTGTGCTTGATCCTAATGTTTTTGTCCACTACATAAAAAAATGCAACTTAATGAAATACAAACATCACCATGCTAACATGAAGAAGGCACGTTAATCGTTGACATTTGACAAGTGCTTTGTGATCGTGAGTCAAGCATTTTGTGAAAAAAATTCGAAATGAAACCGGTTCACTAAAGTAACTACGCATTCTTGTAAATTGCCTACGTGTACGTCATGACCATGATTCGTAATCTTTTCGTAAACACATAAAGCTTTCTGGTTAAATCGATTAAATAAAAAAAAAATGATGAATTAAAAGGGCATAATTACGCAATCCGGCAACGTTGAAGACTGCCGATGGTGGCCATGGCGCCCTTTGATCGACATGTCAATTGTCAAGTGAGTATCAGCCCGAATGAGGTTGGATGTTATCATCTTCTTTGTCACGTAACTTCGTGACCTGTTTTTCTTTCATTGTTCGATATCGCAATTGACACATTTTTGATTACAAGGTAGAAACCAAGGGAAAATATTATTTCCCCTTGACGAATGAATACCTGTCGCAATGCTTTTGAAACTCTGTCAGGTGATTTCTTTCGAGTTGTTTAAACAAATCAATTGAAATTTGAAGTTTTCACAAATACGTAATCGTCTAGAGGTTTGAAACTCTCTGTATCAGTCATTCGACACTTGTTTATCGCTCACCTGCATACTATGTTGTTACAATGTTTGAGTGAACTGCACCTTGCAGCCAAGATACAGGTGTCTTACACGAAAAGCCCTGGTTAGGCATTGCACTTTAGTTGCATTGTTTAACAATAGATTGGCAAATCAACATTGAAGACAAAAGGAAATGTCGGCTGAGGAGGGGAAGAAAATCTGGGGCCATTAGCAACCCATTCTACAAATGACTTCCCAACCCATTTGTTTTGATCCTTTTCTCAAAATGATCCTTTATATCTAGGATACCCCTTCCGATACTCATAGCAAGAAAGTGTCCTAATTCATGGGGTACCGGAATCGGTGATGGAAGCACGCATTCACGAGGTGTGTGTTGACAGGCCAAGGTGTCGAGATAACGATAACTCATTTGCGACGTTAATCTTGTGCTCACATGATCGTTAGGCAGTGAAATCAATTTTGATAGTTGTCGCCGGTTTACCCAAAGCATTGCACTTTAAAGCCGTGGCAACTAGCAGCCGAAAATTCCGTTCCAACATGGATAAACTCACCTGTCTTTTTCAGGTAAGCCATTTTTTTTCGGGGAGGGGCAATGTTTGCACTCGATAACCTCATGTTTATTTGTTTTAAAGATTTTAGCCTTTGGGCTTTTCGTGAATGCCGGAGCCAACCCAGTTAATCCCTTTTCAAACCGCATGGATTATGAAGCTTTCGACGTTGGGAATTCATCCCATGGGCAACGTGCTACCTGCCCAGAGGATTATTCACCTTGTACATGCTCCCTAACCGTCAGTGGATTGGAAATCACCTGTGCTGACGTCTCTGTCGAAGACATCCAGGACGTGTTCTTCCGCACGCAAACTCTTAGACTGTATTTGGTTTTGTTGACGGCTACAGTCTCATCATCGGGTACGATCGCATTACCCGCCGATTTACTTCAAAACAAGCATGCAGACAACATTTTCCTCATTTGCCCGTCGGATGCATCGCCAAAAGTCGCGCTCACCATAGATCCATTTGCGTTTGAATTCACTCGATTCGAAACGACCATTGTGGGCATTTTGAATTGCGATCTATCGGCACAAGCAGACATGCGATTCTTGAACGATTTCACTGCTTTGCATACGCTGCGCATTGAGAACACGTTAAACGTGGAAGTCATTGAAACTCTGCCGACCAGTACGTTACCGGCCCTTAAGAAACTCGTCATTGTCGGATGCACCGGGTTGGAAAATGCTGCTTTCCCTGATTTGACACCTGCAAGATTAGAACGATTGTACCTGAATGGCAACGGCCTACAAGACGAAGCCATCAACAATATTTTGGTCTCTATCGGTAGCTCGTCTTCGTCCAGCTCTTTGCAAGAACTCGTTTTAGCCAACGATGGAATGACGAAAGTACCAAGGATCGGATCGTTTTCCCAACTCAGTGTGTACGATGTCAGCTATAACAACATCCCATTCATGAGCCAATTATCTTTGATGTTCAGTTCGCCCGTCCGATTAGTCAGTCTTAAAAGTATATCACTCTCTGCTATCGAAGGAGAGGCTTTCCAAGGTAAACGTATCTTTATTCCTCAGCTCAATGGCGATTGCCAATTCATATTTTTTATTTGTGTTTTGACAGGTGATTTCTCGGTGGCTCAGTTCAACTTGGAGTACAATCAATTAACAGAATTCAGAGCAGATGTTTTCAAATCAATGCTGGAACAAATGGCGGCATTGCCGAATGGGGAAGGCGGTCAAGTCCTCGTCACTGGAAGTAAAGTCTAAATTATTTGAGTACCCCTGTTCCCGTTCATAATATGTTGTGTCTTTTTTACACATTCTTACGTTTGGGTTTGTTGCCTAATTGTTAGACCCGTTTGCGTGCGGTTGCGGTTTGGCCTGGCTGATCCGAGACCATCAGGAGCTCATCCCCAACATCAAAAACGGAGTTTGTGATGGGTTTTTCAGGTTCGAAGACTTGAATCCGAATTCATTCATCAATTGCACGTAAAGAAAATTGAACCCGAAGTGATCCCGAAGGTGCCAGTAGACATGCCCAAGTTAGTTTTCAATCAATTACTTTTTCGATACAGAATTAACGTTGCATTAGAATAAAAAATACTCGGACATCACATTTGAAACAACATCAATTTTGTGTCCAGCGGTGGAAAAGGTAAGTTTTTTTTTTAAGTTTTGCTCTGTAGAAAACAAAAGTGAGAGGCTGGAACTCTCGGTGGCTTGCATTGGGCAATGCACTTATCTCATTTGTTGATAATTTCATGGTCCCTGTTCATTTCAGTGTGTTTTTGAATTCACTTGTCATGTAATTGAAATCTTTGGGGAATGAGGCTCGACAAACAAGGTGAGAAAATCTAGAACAACGAAAAACATTCGTCGCCCCAGGTTTTCCCCCATTATCTAATCCACTTTCAACAGATCGTTTTTCTAGAAAAAAAAATGTAAATGCATCGAATTACTTGGAAGAAGGTAGTTGTTCGAACGTAAGTATGTCTAAATGTTTAATACGCTACCTAATTGTTGAATATCTTTTCGGAATGTGCAGGGCCATTTCTTCAGAACGGAACTCGGAATACGCCACTTTCAATTTTCCACTGGGAACCTGTTGTCAAGAGCTCGACTCATCTTATCCCACGGTATCCATTTTTAAACATTTAATGTTACACTCGAGTTTCTTTTTTTAAAGCAACTACGTCTGTTTTAGGTATGCATTCTCTGCCACCATATAGTCGTCGGAAGGCCAATCCTTCACCGATGTTGGGAGGCATTTCAAATTACCCGCGTTTGTTTATTGACAAACTGAACGCATCGAGAATTGTGGGCCCACCCCAGATGCCGGAAAATGCTGGAATAAACAGGTATTGTTCTTTTCAAAGTCTCACGTATCTAAGTAAAACGTACGAGGTCTTCATCGATTGAATGCCAACGCACGTACAGTTTCCTGCGTATCTCAATGCTAGAAATATTTTTAACAAAAGTAAACAAGGAAATAGTTGAAGAATAGAACATTGCGCTATCTCAGACCAGAGATATAATGACGCATCACTGCGGGCAAGTGCGAGAAAAAAGCTGGCGTGTTCTCACGCGTTGTTGAAACAATTGCACTCGATCGTGCAGTCGTCTTGTAGATATGATGAACGAAAAAAAGAGCGAAATATTTTAGGCTGGTCTGGCTTCCGCGTAATCATAACTGAGAGAACATTGTGGTTGGTTCGTTTCCTTCATCACCTCTCGAATGTTGTTGCGTCTAGCCGTTGATTCGTGACTGGTGCGGGATAGAGACGAAAGATCGCGCTTCACGACCCGTTCGTGTTTAGACAGGTTTGGGTTGCTGAACCTCGTAATATGAACCAAGGTTATTTGAAAAATAGCGTGCCGTAATGAACAAAGAGGAACGCGGCAGTTCAAAAATCGCTGGAGGGCCACAAATTGTGAATAGGTTTGCCCGACGTCACGTCTACGAACCCGCCTTTTAAACCCCTGTAGGGGAAAATAGAGACAGACAAAAAACTTTTTCTTTCTCATTTGGGAATCAGTGTCTTGTTGTGCTGGTTCACGTTTGCATCGGTCGTGATCTCTATTAAGGTTTTACCATTAATACTTCCGCGCTTAAAGCCAATTACCTGGCCGTTTTGATCGATTTTTCTTTCTTTTTGTGTCTCGTTTCTCGACAGTTTTTCCCTCAAAGGACAATGTACTTCCATCATCTTGTTATTAGTTGCTGTGTGTTGGTTAGTCTGACTAATTCGATTCACGCCAAAGGACCGGAAGACGACGAGTGGTAAGTAAGAAATCACCTTGTTATATTACATAATTCAATGCAAGTGACAGAGGTTATTATACTCGTGTGAAGGGCGGATGGATTGTTGCGACAAAAACGATCAGTGGATCAAGATGAAGCTCTTGCCAAAGACTTCCTCTCGTCTCACAACCTGAGGGCTTCTGATATGTGTTACCAAACTAGTATCGCCGAATGGAGATATGCATCGGATATCACGTCGGAGAATGAACGCCTCAAGGTTTGCCAATTATTCAATCTTCCTGTCGTTGTAGATTCAATTCGAGCAACAGAAGCTTCGTGTAATTGCTGTTATTTGAATTTGAACATCGCCTCCCCTCAAACAAAATTTTAATAAATGAATAATTAATTCAATTGTTGCAGCTGGAACAAAGTCTGGTGGCTGCCCGTTTCGAAAAGGAAGCCTGGAAGAATATCACGAGTTTCAATTGGGAACCCTTCACTGACCCCGATTTGAAACGCAAATTTCGTCTTCTTTCCGTATTGGGACCATCTGCGCTTCCCGAAGAAAAACTAACACAGGTAAGAAAACCCGTTTTGCAAAACTAGAACGTAATCATTCATTGAATGCGGGTAATCTTTAGTATCGCAAATCTGTTGACGCCATGGAAACGATTTACAGTACGGCCAAAATTTGTTCGTACACCAATCCGGCCGATTGTGGTCTTAGCCTTGATCCTGGTAAAGTATTCAATGTACACTAGTTGTTAATGAATATGCGAAACCATTTAATGTTATCGTGATCGTTTTAGATATTACCGAGACAATGCGCTCTAGTCGGAATTTTGATGAACTGAAACATGTTTGGCATCAGTGGCACCAACAGAGTGGCGGGAAAATGCGCGGTCACTACGAACGCTTCGTCGAGTTGAGCAATGAAGCTGCTCGAATGAATAGTTAAGCATAAGTTAATGCGCTGTTCGAGGCATATTAGTTGAGAGATTTCGAATTTTAGATTTCAGCGACACTGGAGCTTATTGGCTACGCAACTACGAATCTGACACGTTCAAGAAAGATATCGAAGGATTGTGGCAAACGGTAAAACCATTTTACCTGCAGCTGCACGCCTACGTCCGGGCCAAACTGAGGGCTCATTATGGAGAGGACAAGGTGCCCAAGAATCAACCCATTCCCGCCCATTTGCTGGGAAACATGTGGGCACAAGCGTGGGCGAATATCAATGACTTAGTAACACCTTTCCCTGGCAAAATGTCGGTGGATGTCACGCCGGAAATGCAGAAGCAGGTGAGCAGTTATCCACCTTTCATTTGACGTGTATGATTAATGTCAATGTACCCATTTCAGGGCTATACTCCGAAGAAGATGTTTCAAATGTCGGAGGATTTCTTTACTTCGTTGGGTCTGCTTCCTACTCCACCCGAGTTCTGGAGTGGATCTATCATCGAGAAACCGGCCGACAGAGAAATCGTTTGTCACGCTTCGGCTTGGGATTTTTGCAACGGCAAGGATTTCCGTATCAAGCAATGCACCAAAATCACCATGGAAGATTTTATCACCGTCCACCACGAAATGGGACACATTCAATATTTTCTGCAGTACAAACACCTGCCGCTAGTTTATCGAGAAGGAGCCAATTCAGGTTTTTGCTTTTTATTGCATTTTGTACGTTATCAGATAATTTTATTTATTTACTTCGATAGGATTCCACGAAGCGGTTGGCGATGCACTAGCTCTCTCTGTCCAAACTACTAAACAGTAGATTAAAATTGAAACAATATGATTTAACTATTCACCTTTAATCAAATCTTTTTCTCGTACAGTCTCAAAGAAATTGGCTTGCTGGACAAATCATCACCACAAGATCATGAAGCCACTATTAATTATCTTTTACTGACAGCTTTGGATAAGATTGCCTTTTTCCCATTCGCCTACATCATGGATAAATGGCGTTGGGACGTGTTTGATGGCTCCATTTCATCAGCCGATTACAATTGCCACTGGTGGAAACTACGGTTAGTATGTCCAGTCATTTCATTCTCAGTTGAAATTTATCATAAGTATTTTATTTACATGCAATAAGTGAGGAGTATCAAGGCATCCGGTCGCCAGTGACCAGAGCAGAAGTCGATTTCGATCCTGGTGCAAAGTATCACATTGCAGCCAACGTCGAATACATCCGGTACTATCTTTTCCTAATACATCAACTGTCACTTTGATAATGAATCCTTATACTTTAAATATTGGATTTCCAATCAATGGAGTGCAGGTACTTTGTGAGTTTTGTCATCCAGTTCCAGTTCTACAAGTCCATGTGCATCACTGCGGGTCAGTATGATCCAAACAATCCGGCACTACCTCTCCACGAATGCGACTTTTACCGAAGTAAAGAAGCTGGAGCTAAACTGGGGTATGGTTTTTTCAACAAGAAAATTGGTTTGTAATGTTTTTTTATCAATTGAATTTTGTTGTCATGTATAATTGTATAGGGCCATGTTGGCTATGGGATCGTCACGACCTTGGCCGGAAGCAATGCGAGCCCTTACGGGACAAGATCGTATGGATGCCAGCGCTTTCCGTGAATACTTTAAACCTCTCGAAGATTGGCTGATTGCCAAGAACAAAGAACTCGGCGAACCTATTGGATGGAGCTCAGGTTAGTATTACCTCGCATCCATTACTGATAAGTTTAGCTATAATTTCTTATTTATTCATTTTAAAGAGGGCTTGAATTGTCAGAAAAATGCCCCCGAATCAACTACGCAGGATCCACCAACAACACAACGACCAAATTCCAGCGGCCAACTCTTGCCTCGTATTTGGATTTTAACTTTCGTTTATTCTCTTCTTCGTTTTGTTTTCTAAACATAAATAGTTTAGTTGTTGTTACCCTTTTCTTCGACAGGTTCAAGACGTAGCTTTCTGTTTCTGGGTCTTATTTTTTTCTTCTTCAGGAATAGTTCAAGAGTAATAAAAAAGAGACCTTTTTGTATCATAATTACAACGACGAATACAGTCAATAGAACCGGACTAATCAGGGGCAGCTTTTATGAAGAATCATTGACGAGGTAAAAATATTTAAAAGTATTAGTGGAATTAATCATTCTACCTTTAGATAGAATCAGTATGATGACTTTATCAAAAGTATTCGCTATTCCTGTGGTAAGTTTTAGATTTTTTATGTTAATTTAACATTTCTGAAAGGTGTGGAGATAGAAAAACTTTGAAATTACTTCTGTTTATCTTCAAAATTGACAACTACAGTCAGCAGTAAAAATTTTTGGGGGGTGTAAAGTATTTAGGGTCCATTTGTTTTAAAATTTTAAGAACAACTGAGGATGGTTGTAAAGCAAAGGAACTATTTTTAGAATATTTGAGCTTCAAAATTGCTGTATATACTACGAATCTACGTAGTAATAGAGTAGCGAAACCCGATCAGGAAATATTGCCATTCAAATTGATTCGAGGGTAGCATATTTCTTGGCGCGGGATGCCAGGATCAACTTGGCAAGCACGGCACAGGAAAATCCCACGATGAACAAGCTGCAGATGACCCACAGACTTATGTATTGGCTTGATTCCAAATAAGCAATTTCTTCGTACAATTTCGCTTCAGAAATGTCGTTCTGTAAGAAATGGAAAATAGTTGAAGCATTAAGATTAGGATTTCAACTTACTGTTCCGTAATGAGAAAAAAATTCAGTACCGGCAGTAGAATGGTTTTGGCATTTATTTCATCTCTTGAAACTGCCAACTTGACACGCACGGGACTTGAAACCTGATTCACCCAGAAAAGCTTTTTGGATGCCACGTATGTTGTTCTGTTTAAACAAACGAGAGAGTAGAATGCATGGAAGCGCTGTTATGAAATGTTGCTCGTTTTCATTTCTTACTTAAAAATCACGTCGCCCTCGAAGTCAGCTGGAGGGGTCCAAGTTAGGTGTACAATGTTTTTATGTGATTTACTTGAGTGTGTTGCTGCATTCTTCATTTTTTAAAAACTTTTAATGGAGTGACTTGGTTTTTAACAAATAAAATTGGTTAAATACCTGATACAGCCCGTGGCAATCTATGGTATGTGAATCACTGTGAACTTGAAATGTTCCTAAGGCCACTGCATTTTCGGAAGGCAATTCAAAGGCCATTATCATGTAGCCTGTAAAAAAAATTAACTAAAAACACTATGAATAAACTCACAGATTTAAAAAATGCAAACCCTTGAAGGAGTCTACAGTGGTTTCCGATGAGCTTGATGAACCATCTGAACTGTCAGATGATGCAGTTAATGACAAAGTGTGGAGAGCAATTCTTACACTCGAATTCGAGAAAATTTCTGCCTAGAAAAGTAAAACTCAATGAATTTCTATATTGTACCGTTATGTGATGAGCTGGTACCTGATATGGTTTTGTTTCAAAAGGACAAGGTGATTTTTGTGGGTTGTGTTTGTGCAATGGGTACATGGTGTTGCAAGCTGTTGTGGGGGCTCCATGTGGATGGCTGGTTACGTGACCGACAGCCAGTGCTAGTACGAATACAAAGAAATTCGGCATCTTCTACCTTTGCTGAAATTTCAGATTTGAACTTGTGAGCCGGTTGAAAAACACAGACCCCCTAAAACAGCTTGTAACACCACCGCTGTGTTGTTTTGAAAATTAAATTACTAACACAATTCCTGGATACGAAAGAAACTAATTATCTGAGGAAGTGCAAGAAATAACTTTAAGTTCTTGATAGTTGATCACAAAGTTGGACTTTGGATATGATCATCGGATACGGTAAGGTTGGGGGCGGACGACGTGACCCAAATCATAACAAAGTAGCAGACAAAAATGGATGCACGTTTCCGACAACAAATGACTGCTGTTTAGCGAAGGGTCTCGTCTCTTGTGTGTCTCTCGTATTTCTGTGATTTGAAACTGAATGTAATTTCGTTGCAAAGATCGAAAAAAACTCTCGCATTTCTCCATTCTGTGAAGTCAATTGAAACCCCAACATGATTATTCTCAAGAGGAAATGATTAAACCAAAATGATAATACTGAATTTGAACATGTTTGTTGACGTGGAGACTGGAGAATCACAAAACACACGAGTTGATTAATCATTTTAATGAAGCCGATAATGGAGGGGGGGGGACAGAAACTCGTAGGGATGATAATAGACAAAGAATGGCGCCTTTTTTTGGGGTATGTTGACCTTGTAGAACAGAAAAAAAAATCTGAATTTCCCGTATGTTGAAATGGAAAGGTGCGGAGACATGTGAGCATGGATCTCATCCTTCCCTATTTCCACCCTCCCCATCCTTGGACAGCCGAGGTAAAAAGTATAAAAACCCAGGTAACATGTCTCTGATTTGTGCTAGTCTCTCCTCGTTCTTCCTCTTGTAACAATGTATTCTTTTCATTGCGCCGGTAGATTCGTTGTCTTGTGTTTTTCTGCTTTGATGGTCAGCCAAGTTGTTTATTGTAAACCCAATGGCGCCCCAATTGAAGCTTGTGAAGACATGTCCCCGCAGCATTTCGTTATGCCGCAACCAGGCTTGTGTCCGTTCACTTCAAGGCTTGCTAAGGTAAGTGTTTTCACTATTTGCAGTATTTCAACTTGTGATCTGTAAACGTCATATTTCTGTAGGATGAGATGTGGTCGAACGGCACTATCGAAGTGACATTAGAACATGATAGCGAAGATTTCAAAGGTATTCGATTTTTGGTCTAATAGCATATAGACAACTAAACGTCTGTTGTTGGATGTTAGGCTTTTTGATGATGGCATTTGACAGCACCAGCTCCGACATGGAACCTATCGGCACATTCAGTTCCGATCTCAAGGGCATGGGAAAGGCCATTGACTGCCGAAGCGATGGTACAAAGGTAACTAACCCCATTTATCCTACAAGCCCAGTACTGTTAAGAATCTTTGTTAACTTTTACTTTTCCCCCCTACTCATAGAATGCCGTGACCCACAAGGACAAGTCGCTGAAGAGATCGGTCGTTGCTACCTGGACTCCCCCTGAGGATTTCGATGGCTCGGTTGTTTTCAAGTAACATGATGTTTTATACCTACATCTGGAAAGCAGTTGACTGTGAAAGTGACTCTTGTTTCATTAGGACTACCTTCGTCAAGTCGTTTGACAAGTTCTGGGTCAAGCAATCGTCTTCCACCCTACGAGTTAAACGAGCTGGCCTGGGCAGTGATAGCAGCAGTGGCAAGGAAGAGTCGTCTACCACGGAGAAACCTGTTGAATCTACTACTGCCAAGAAGCCTTCTGCCAAATCCGACAAGGAGGAAGGGTCAGATACCACTACAACACGGGTATGAAGCAGTCACGTTCCCATTGATGTTTGCATTGACTTAAATTCTTCTTTATTCTGTTTTTCTCAAATTGCATAAGACGACTACAGCCCAGCCAGAGATTACAGATGCTGCTTCGCCGATTGGTATCTTGGCTTTTTACAGCGTTATAATCATCGGCGTTACCATCGCTTTTATAGCCTGATCAATCTTGAATCGAGCCCCTCACATCCTGAGGTGTACAAGATCTCTCATAATTTCTTTTAAATCCTTTGTTTCCCTTCCATTTTATTCATTATCTCTTTGTAACATATTTTATGATTGGGGCTTTTCTTTCGTGGTGGCTGGATCGTAAAATTCGAATGCAAATATATCTTCATGAATGTTAAATGGATTCCAATTGTTTTTTATAGCATTGAAACTGTCTGGGTCATGTCTGGAAGTATCGGTTTGGGTATTGTACAGGAAATATTCAAGGTAGGGTGAAAATTCACTGTGTGACCTTCAATTTGTAGGTGGCTCTGGGTGACGTAATGATTACACCCTAGGTATAAAAATGTCATTGCCTTTGTACTAATTTCAGTTGTCAAGAGACATTTGGTCGAGATAGACGATCTCTGTTCCAGTCTCTAAACAATCTGTTAAAGTCATGAAGACTATTTGGGTGTTCGTCGTTTTGTACGTGTCCGTTTATCCTGTTCAGTTGCAGCAGGTTGATGTTCTCCATTCGAACATTCAAAATGGAGAAAGCAGTTTTCTAAGCCAACATCATGGTCTTCCTGTCACTGATCAGTGTATAGGAAACTGTTCTAGTCAGCTAAACAGCCAAAACTTCGTGAACAATTTAGGGTGAGTATCTTTTGTCTTGCTTTTCTTCGTGAACGTCCACTAAACCTGTAACACATTCAGGAAACCACCTGTTCAGCAAGTTACAGAAGGCAGTTCAGGTGGTGTTTTTGGGTTCATCTTTTCAACATTGTCAAGCATGTTGAATTACGTTTACCGGATATTTGTGCAGCCCTGGATTGGAATGCTTGGATACAATCGATCAGCTTCAGTTGATAAAAATTTCTACACGGTCGAAGGTCGATCGGCTGCTGCTGATCCTCCAATTGCTGTAGCTTCGTCTGTCAATTGGCACGAGATGGGCACGACAGTCTTTCAAGTCCTGTCGAGTTTATTAGGGAACAAGGCCCGCCCATCAAAATTACCACCGGCGTTTTCATCCAAAGATTCATCTACTGATTCCTCAGGACCAGTCAGTGCAATTAACCCTTTGTAAAAACTCAACTGTTCAGTCAATAAAAAGTGCAAATTTAATCCCCTTGTGTGCTGCAATGTTAGATACCTGTTTCCGATAGCCCTCAATTAATCGATTGTTATCGTTTTTTCTTATTTTATTGCGATTCTTTAGCTGTCTGAGAACGTCTGCCTCCATTTGACAAATTCTAGAGGGATTGTTATCTCTACAGTCTACACTCTAGACTCTACTAACAAATAGAAATGTTGAAGTTTCTTCAGATAAAGGTACGTTAACGTCCAAGTAAATCCTAATCGTTTATCGTTAGCGTCGTACTTCTGAGTATTAAGCCTTTTTTTGCTGATTGCTTACTTGTTTTTTTTTTCTTTACGACTCAGTGCTTGAAGAGCGTTAGTTGACCACTAACTTTTGACCATTGTTACTAATTTTGCTCAAATTGCCGTAGTAGACCCATCTTGATTAACTGGACTACAAGCTTTCATTGTCGTTTCGCGTTTGTACTGCTCTTTTACAATTTAACAAGATGTAATGGATAAAGTGTTTCTATGGAAAGTCCAAATGGCAAAATAGGCGGTATAAAATTTCCAAGTAAAAATAGCTTGGGCGTTTCTAACGTTTGAATTGAAGGCGGGAACATTGTGACCGTCCAATCAGATACGACTTCGTGCAACTTCAGGTTGACACGTCGCCAGCAGCGGCATTGTTGATTTTTGTTTCTCCCGTTCTTTGGGTTTGTAGTTGTACAGTGCCTCGCATGTATTGCTCCCGGTTTCTTTTTTTTTAAATTAAAGGCTTAAGTTATTTATAGATTTAGATTTAATCAAGCTATCATGGCATTAGACAAGAGATTCTTAGGCTACGCGTCAGGCATATTCATTTGCTACTTTTATTTTGGTATTCTCCAGGAAAGAATGTAAGTTTGTATTGTCAAATTCTTACCCAGCTGTTACAACTTACCTTTCTTTGTGATGTGATTTTTCAGAACACGAGGGAAGTATGGAGAGGGTGAAACGCAAGAGAAGTTTACCTACACCTTGGCCCTAGTTTTTGTGCAGTGTGTTGTGAATTTTGCTTATGCAAAAATCAGTAAGTCGCTAATAAGGTTTAAGTACCAAATGTTGTGTAAAGCTAAAACAAATTTTTGCATTTCAGTGTTGTCAACGGTGATGAAACAAGGGGAAGATAAAACAAGCAGAATGTATTATGCTTCATCTGCACTAACTTACCTGCTGGCCATGGTGTGCAGTAATATGGCTCTACAATGGGTCAACTATCCAACTCAGGTTTATATTTAGTAGCTTATTTCCATTTTCTGTACCTGAATGTTTTTTCTCCTTTATTACAGGTAGTTGGAAAATCATGCAAGCCCATTCCTGTCATGGTTCTTGGTGTCTTATTTGGGAATAAATCCTACCCTATGGCCAAATACTTATTCATCCTCACCGTTGTTCTTGGTGTTGCCATGTTCATGTACAAAGACAAGCCTGTCACTGCCAAACAAGAGATAGATACAGGAATGGGTATAGGTGAAATATTGCTGGTAAGACCTGGAAACAATTATATCATTGTGTTACACCATAAGTTTCTGTTCCTTGCAGATTTTGTCTCTTATAATGGACGGACTTACAGGTGCCATTCAAGAACGGATGAAGACCGAATACCAGTCTAAATCTGGCCATATGATGCTTTATATGAACTTGTGGTCGGTTGGATACCTGGCCTTTGGTAATAAGAATTTTACTTTTAACTCAACACGGTTACTTAGAAGATTGTATGCAATCTCTTAGCTCTTTTGGTGACCGGTGAATTATTTGACTTTGTTGGATTCATCAGCCGGCATCCTTTTGTCTTGTGGGACTTAACTACTTTTTCAATTGCGAGCGCACTTGGACAGGTAATTACGATTCTATCGCAAGCATCGTAGTTTTCGTTACAAAATCATTCTTTTAATTGGTTTCCAGTTCTTCATCTTTCGAATGATTGCCGATTACGGTGCGTTACCGTGCTCAATTGTGACGACAACGAGAAAATTCTTTACTGTCATGGCTTCTGTCATCTATTTTGGCAATCAGCTATCTGGTAGACAGTGGATTGGAGCGACCTTGGTGTTTACGGGTTTAACGATGGACTCTGTTTACGGGAAAAAGAAGGCGCCGAAAAAGTCCTGACTTTCTCTTGTTTAGGCGGATTACACAATAGCAAAAATATTTTTGTTGGTTTGTGATTATTGTTTTGTTTCATGTTTTGCGGCTAATAAACAACGTAATACAACACTTCCAGTTGATGATAGAAGACAATAAGAAATAAAAAATGTGGCGTTCTGATGTCTGATAGGTAGGCAAGACAAAATCAATGCGAGCATTTTGGTAGGATAACGATATTATAATTTTTTCAAGGTTTAAACTTGACCATTGGGATGCTTTTAGACTGGTAGCACTTGTCGCACACCCACTCGGCATACACTTCGGCCGTTAGCAAGTGATAAGCCGCCTCGGTCAATCCTGTACAGATCCTGTTAAAAAAACGTACCAAATATTGCATTTACGGTAAACATTGAGACTTTACAGATCACACGTCAATGGTATTACCTGTGAAACCAAAAATTACATCCTGATTCGCATAGTATTGCTTGGTCGTTGTCATGGACCTCCTTGTGACAAATACCACAAGGGTAGATCGGAGGGGCATTGGGGTTTTGAGGGTTAAAAACCATTGGCTGGTCTGGTGGGTAGATTTTACCGGCTGAAACAGGCATAGGTTTAGGTCCAGGCGGGCCTCCCGAGTTTGGTTGACCGAAGACGTTGCACGCGGGACTTCCCATAGGCCCCATAGGTCCACCACCACTGCCCATTCCTCCATGTCCCATAGGCCCAGGGCCCATGTTCATGCCACCCATGTTGTTCATGTTTCCACCCATTTGGCCCATTGGACCCATATGACCACCATGATTCATCCCATTCATGCCTCCCATGCCCATATGGCCCATCATTCCAGGAGGTCCCCCCATGCCCCCTGGACCTTGGCCAGACATTGGCCCAGGGCCCTGATGCATCATCGAATGAGGTGGTGGTGTGTCGTCGAATGGGTTTGAGGCAATGATAGTGTCTCCATAACCTGCAACAGATGAAACATGTTAGAACTTTAGTGTGGCAGAAAGTTTGTTATCGTTCTAACCAGTGAGAGGCGGTGGAACAAGGTCATTAATTGCTGGAGATTGTTGAGCTGCCTGAGCTGCAGCATTATTGGACCCTCGTCGAGGCTTTTTTTTGTTGTTAGCTGGGCCATCTGAATTGGGTCCTTGGCCGGGAGACCGAAAGTCCCCAGCCAAGGGTTGAATGGGCTTTCGCTTCGACAGGGCTTTACAGAGGGAAAAAATAAATAAATAAACAATCAACACAGATATTGCAAAGATATATGAAATTTTCAGTGTTACTTACCGGATTAGGAGCTGACCAGATAAAAGTAAAATGCTTTTTGTTTAATTTGAAATTATCCCATTTATTCAAGGCAACACGTCAGAAACAATTCCTTGTTTATAGCGTCTTCGAGTTGTAGAAATAAAGGCGTTGCCAGGCGTAAAAAATGCTTTGGTAAATTAATTAATTTTCAAAAGAATCGAAAAATGTAATTAATTAGTGAACGTATAAACTAGAAAACACGCATATATGTTTGCTAAGATTGTCAGAGAATAACTAGTATCATAAACAAAGCGCAATGCAAGTTTTAATTTTTGTCATGTTATGACGATTTAACGACAGATTTCGGTATCCCGCATGGCAAGACAGTGGCTGCCTAAAGCGGATAGTAGCGCCTCTAGTGGCATGCAAGATGTGCAATGTTTTTGTTTACCAGTCGGTTTGTGCATGTAATTTTCAAAATTCGAAGCTGTGATTAATCGTAAAAAGAACGGTGACATGCCTAAAGAAAAACGACGTTCCTCTCCTTCCCCTAGTCGTAGAAAGAGATCCCGATCGAGAAGCCCGAAAAAGCACAGCAGCAAAAAGCATGAAAGCAATAAGTCAGAGGAAAGACAATCACACGAAGAACGAAAACGTGCTGCGAAAGTCGATAAGGAATTTTCTTTTGAAGATTACAAGAAAGATTTAGACACCCTCTTTTTTACGGATCGTGATGTTATCAAAAAATCTACACCTCAGTATGAGGAATTCTGGAAGTTTTTCAACAAATACCAGCTGATGAGAAAAAAACAAGGAATTCAATCGTGGATCCCACCTAGGACACAACCATGCAACAAACTAGGCATTCCCACTGACTACCATAGGTCATTTATGATCAATTTTGGTTTAAACCTTCCCCCACCTGATAAATTACTCAGCCGTATACCTCCTGTTGATTACTCAGAGAGGAAGTCAGCCCGCCCAAGATTGACTAGGGAACAGCTGATGGAGTTCCATCAGATAATTCTCCTCTATCTAGAATTTTTACAAAGAGAAAAAATGGCCAAACTAAAAAAACTGAGAGAAAGTCAATATAAATTGCCCATTGCACAATTTAAAGATGAAATCATTAAGGCTGTATCTGAAAAACAAGTCATAATAATTGCAGGTAAGGTTTTAGAATTGAAAAATACATTTACTTAATTTTAAACTTCCTGTTATTTGACAAAGGTGACACTGGTTGTGGAAAATCAACCCAAGTGCCCCAATACCTGCTCCAGGCTGGATTTTCACGTATTGCTTGTACCCAACCAAGGCGAATCGCGTGCATTGCTTTGTCAAAAAGAGTGGCATACGAAACGTTGAACGAATTTGGTTCAACTGTTGGCTATCAAATTCGTTTCGAGAAAAGCAAAACCCAAGCCACACGCATCGTCTTTGTCACGGAAGGTCTAGTCCTTAGGCAAATCTCAACTGATCCCACTCTGTCCGATTATGACATTATCGTACTGGATGAAGTGCATGAAAGACATCTCGCCGGTGATTTTCTTTTAGGAGTAATGAAATGCCTTGTGCAGTCACGTAAAGATCTTAAACTGGTAATTCATTTTTATGTTTCGGCAATGTTACAGACAATAATTCAATATGAACATTCTAGATCCTCATGTCGGCCACTATCAACATTGGTCTTTTTCAGCAATACTTCCAAGGCCAGGCCCCTGTAATTCAAGTGCCCGGTCGCCTGTTTCCTATACAAGTCCAATATATGCCTATTGCAGCAGAAGAGAGAGTTACAAAAACGGGGAAAATGAATCCTTCTCCCTATTTGCGAATTTTACAGCTGATTGACGGTAAGTATAAAATCGAAGAACGCGGAGATCTGCTCATATTCCTCAGCGGAATGAATGAGATTACTACTGTGGAGGAAGTAGTAAGAGAATATGCCCAACAGAACCAGCGATGGATTATTTTACCACTGCACAGTACTCTGTCGGTCGCAGAACAAGATAGAGTATTCGACTACCCACCAGAAGGCGTCCGCAAATGCATAATTGCCACGAATATTGCGGAAACGTCCATCACTCTAGGTACGTATAACAAGCTTCAGGCAAAAACTTGTTCAGTAACATTACTGTGAATTTTAGATGGTGTCCGGTTTGTGGTGGATTCGGGCAAGGTAAAAGAAATGAGTCACGATCCCATCTCAAAGCTTCAGCGGTTGCAGGTACTTTTCCCCTAATGCCAAGGTCCGATAAATTTGATAACTCTTTCGGTTATTGACCGCCTAGGAATTCTGGATTAGCCGAGCGAGCGCAGAACAGCGTAAAGGTCGAGCCGGACGAACAGGCCCAGGTGTTTGTTTCCGCCTCTATTCCGAAAAAGAGTACGGAGATTTCGCCGCTTATGCAACTCCCGAAATCCAACGGGTTCCTTTAGATTCAATGATTCTTCAGATGATCTCGATGGGTCTGCCAGACGCTCGACTTTTCCCTTTTATCGAACCGCCATCCGGGGATGCGGTGGAAAACTCGCTAACAACACTTAAAGTACCGTATTTTCATCGTTTACTTCCTCGAATATTTTGTTAAAACGTTATTCTTCTGTTTCATGGTGGAAAAAGGAAAAAGGGGCATTGACAATCGACGAAAAACTTACAGCTATCGGGAAATGTCTTGCCGGATTGCCGGTTGACATTACCCTTGGCAAAATGTTGTTAATGGGGTCCATTTTCGGTCAAGTGGAGGCCGTCTTGGCCCTTGCTGCTGCCTTGAGTGTACAAACACCTTTTACGAATCGAGCCTATCGTGATTCAGACTGCGAATCGGCCCGGAAAGATTTGGATTCCGATCACGGGGACCCGCTAACTCTTCTTAACGCGTACAAAGCCTGGCTTGAAATCAAGGCAAGTAATCAAGGCCACACTTCCCGAAAATGGTGCAAGAAACGTGGATTGGAAGAGCAAAGATTTTATGAAATGACAAAACTACGTCAACAATTTCGACACATCCTTTCTGACGCTGGATTACTTCCTGGCCAAGATTCCAAACAGAACACAAGCTCCTCCCAACGAGCTGTCAGACACGGCCAGTTGCAACACTTGAGGTCGCTCAAGCGCGATTTTATTCGCTCTGGCCAGCGAAAACGGAAAGTTTTAAAGCTTGGTGAAGACATTGAGGACATGGATGATGATGATGAAGAAGAAAATGGCGAACAGGAGATGCCTACAGGCGCTAATATTGATATCAAAGATGTTGAATTTCGGTTGCAGCACGACCAGTCAACAGTGAGGTCACTTTTGCGTGGCGTCACATCGGCTGCAACATCCCATCAAGATCTTATGCTATTAAAACTAATCCTAGCCAGTGGTCTGAGTCCCCAAGTGGCGATAGCTGATGAGTTTAACAACTACAAATCAACATCAGATCAATTATTTCACACTCGAGCAAAACCATTTACAGCTCTGCATCCGATGGGTGTCTTTGCTAACCACCCCGAAGCTCTTCAGTTGCTGGAACACGATACTATCCAGGTACCAGGTTTTGTCACGAAATTTCCCGTTTCCAGCAAACACCAAGTGCTGATGTACGTGACGCTCTTGGAAACCAACAAATTGTACCTTATGAATGCCTTCCGGATGCCAGCTGCCCAAACTTTGCTGCTTTTCTCGCAAGCGATCGACACCAATGGTGACTTTGCCCGCATTGTTTGTGACTCTTGGTTAGAGCTTCAGTTTGTCGATGCAGCGGCTGCCCAGAGTCTCCTTCTGCGAGCGTGCCAGTTGCGCTACCGCTGGAACGACCTGCTTATGTTGCGACTGGACCCTAATCGACCGCTTCGGGAGAAAGATATACAGAAATTGGAGCAGAAAATGAAACGAATGCAGCAGGACCTGCACTATGACCTGATTGCCTTCACACAGACCCAAACCTTGTATACAATTAAACGGCTTCTGGCAGCTGATTTGAAGATTATTTATCGAGGCTGTGCATTGGAAGATGCTGGTGTTCCAGATGAAAAAACTCCAAGTGAAATAAACCCGTTCTGGCCTGAATTTCCAGCAGTTACCCACCCCCGTAAAGGTGGGATACAAATGGCCGACTTTCTTGTCTACGGATGGTGATTATAAACTTTCCTTTTGAAACGCAAAAATGATCTGATGGAAATGATATTGAAAATTCCGATTGTTTTGTTTCCAGTTTGGAAGAACCAGATTTCACTCAGGATTATCTGAGTACTCCTTGGACTTGTCCTATATGCGAGCTCAATTTCTACCTGACTGGTCTAGGCCGGCTTAGGCATCAGGTTCAATGTCAGAAAACAAAGGAGCTGATGGAAGAAGGTAAAAATCCTTTTCTCGATGTTTCGAAATGTGGAATAAAAGTAAAACCCATTTTGGATATATTTAGGTCACGGCGAGCAGGCGGAAGCCGCAGTGTCACAGACGGGTTATTTCTGTCCCGATTGTCAAAGTACTTTGGAGCTAACTGGGATCGATTTACTACGTCATCAAAAGAAGCACCAACAAGAAAAATGTAAAGTTGAAGAAGATTAGTTCGATCCTGTAAAGAAACCTAGCCAATGTCCTTCAAAAGTTAAGCCTATGGCAGCGTCTTTCACTTCCGCCACGTATTTTTGCGAAACTTCAAGGTTAA